>CM056827.1:572500-817500 GCA_029853015.1 Chelidonichthys spinosus | reverse complement strand
AATAAAAATGCCGCCGTGTGTTTTCCCTGCCCGCTCCCTCAGCTCAACTCGGGAGGCTGTAATTAAGCTGACGAACGGTTGACGTTCTTCTTGCATGTGATGTTGATACTTCACCTGCGTGGCTCGCAAAGTTGCGCAGGTTGTATTTTGGAACAATCACAGCAGAGCAATGGCTCTGATCCACAGACACGGGACCAGCCTATTGTGCGCACAAGGGTGGCTGTAATTCCATAAAAGCTCACCATGCGTTACTAGCGCTGTTTACACTGGAACTTTGACAGGCATCCTGGCCATCGTGAAATTCCCACCCTGTGTCAGGTGCAGAAAAACAGTCTCAGATAAAAAAATATATAAATATGCAATTGGCTTTTCTGATGGGCACTTTGACCGATCACCGATCAACCTGTTTAGGGTCCATATCGGCCGATAACGATCGGCGGCCGATCGGTCATAGCATCCCTAATTTGTATTTATTGTTTTTACATTGGTATTGCTATTGTTGGTTCATCACTGAAGCCTGAAGTGAAAAGACTTGTGTTCCTGCCAAAAACCTCAGTTTGTAGGAAGCAAACTGCAGGGAGAACAGTCTGAGTGCATGTACACTGGGTATATATTTGTATTTATTGTTTTTTTATTATTATTTATATATATATTATTAAATATATTATTTTACATTTTTACTTGTTACTAATTTATTTCTGGTTGTTTTTCCTAAAAGTTATATTTAAAGTTGAGTTTTGGTGGCTCAATAAATACTTTTTTTGAAATCAATGAATAATCGTGTTTATTATTTTTTCCATAATCGTCCAGCCCTAGCTGTGTGTGTGTGTGTGTGTGTGTGTGTGTGTACGAACCTGGAAAGCTTTCACAGAGGACCTCTATTGGCGTGTCTCTCTTTGTGTCTCCTATCTTCTGATAACGCTCTTTCAGAGTGTCGGCCTAATGAAGAGACATGGGAGAATTTAGAAGGCAGTGAAGGGAAAAACATCCAATTTTAGCAGGAAGTTGTGAGAGTAGTAGAATTATCATTAAATCATGTGTGTGTTCACACCGTTCAAAGCATTCAAGCATTTCAACTTGAGCAAAGAATTTGGATGGCGCTGTGAGGCGAAAGCCTATCAGCTTTGGGATTCTCCTCATCCATCGCTCTATGAAAGTCGCTCACATCTGTACAGAGAGCCAATCAAACTACAAGTATAAACGAGACTGCCTATGGTACAAACCACAATGTTGCTGCTATATGTATGCCAAGAGCAGCTACAGTGTAGTAACGCATCCTTTTTATATGTTTATTGTCATGAAAACACAACAAAATAAGTGTTTGGGGTTCATACCGCTGTTGTAAACCAGCTGATGTGTGGCTTGCTATTCACAGTGAATACAACTTGATTAAATTCATCGAGCATCTCTGTCCGACAGGACGCTGTTTGATTTCCTTGGTGTTTGGTGTGAGCATAGACTACGTTCAGACTGCAGGAGAATCTGTGTCTCAAATCACATTTACAAGACAGGTTGGATTTGCAAGAGATCAGTTTGGATTAGTGTCCCCAGATGTCATCCACCTATCTGCATAGGTTACTGTGGTAACTGTAGCTATGCTGGCGAGGCGGCTCTCCAACGCTGGCTTCACACTGACGCTCTTCTTTTTAGACCCAACTGACAAATATGTGGAATAGATATGTAATTTAAACACCATAATCGCAAACCACAGTGAGCACTTACATTTGATCATGAAGGAGGTGAATCGGGGTAATCGAAATGTCAGGAGAGTTTAAAGCATGGGATGGACATATAATATCATTTTTCAGACTATATGAGTTATATTATTTATAGTTTTTATCAGTGTTATCTTGCCGGATCACTCCCGGCAGACGGAGAGAAGACACCACATGCTGAAGATCACGTGAACTCGACGGAATCAGGAAGCATTCACCCACAAACAATCGTGTCGTAATGTCACTCCTCTGTTGCACCAGACCAACTCAGCAACGAAGGAGGCTGCAATACATCGTGAGGGGGAATCAGCAACAAGTGAAAGCAAAGTGAACCATTCATTTGGGTGGCTTTCCATGGACTGCTGTCCTCAGTAGCGTCCTGCTAGTAGCAGCGTGGATTCTGCTCAGCAGTTTCACATTGTGAAATCGGACTTTAGCTTTCAGAGCATGCAGGCTGAGACGCAACTGTAGAGAACGATATCTGAAGAGCTGCCTCGGCTGCTCTGATGAACACATGGATGGCACCTCACCTTGAGTCCCTGCCAGGGTAGGCTACCTCGCAGGAAGTACATGAACATGTGGCCCAGAGCTTCCAGGTCATCCCGCCGGCTTTGCTCTGAAACACAGAACAGCAAAGGCTTGAATTGCTCTCAAGCATGCGAGTTGTGTCGAGCCTGCTAATCAAGTAGGATGGCCGCCATCGTATGCATCGATGTGTTGTTTATGATGCACAGCAACTCCACTTGCACTTAAGAGTCGTGTACATGTGCATGACGAGCAAAAGAAACACAACTCTCAATTCACCTGCCATTGCTGATTTGGTACACTAGGAGTAATTGTATTTCTGAAGCGCATTTCAAATGTCACACTACCACCAACACTGTTGCCTTACACGTCATGCTCTCTCTGGTTCCACCATGCCGGGAACCACCAAGAAGAAGCAGTTCACCAGTCTGGTGTGTAAAAGTGAGCAACTGAAACTTAGGATAAAAATGAGAACTGTAACTACAAGACCTTTTCACACAGTTTGATATAGCAGGAGGGAGCAGCTCACCTTTCCCCAGATGTGTATTGATGCTCATATATCTGGCAGTTCCAGTCAGACTCTTGTGTTCTCTGTATGGGATGTGCTTTTTGGTCTCTGGGTCTATGTATTCTTTCGCCAGGCCAAAGTCAATGATGTGGATGGTGTGCTGCCGTTTGGAGCCAGGTCTGCCCACCAGGAAGTTTTCAGGCTTCACGTCTCGATAGATCAGGCTTCTGGTGTGGACAAACTCCATACGGGTTATCTAAGGAAAGGACAGAACAAAAAAGGCAGAGCTAAGTAATCAAACAATAAACTTCAAGTTGTTTTGGGATTAAAAATTGTTTTTTTCATGTGTCTTACCAGTTGTATGGCTATCATGAGTACAGTCTTTAGAGAAAAGGTCCGGTCACAGAGGTCAAATAGATCTTCTAAGCTGGGTCCCAGTAGCTCCAGAACCATAGCATTGTATTTACCACATGGTCCAAAGTAAAACACCTGGGGTACACCCTCTACATGGACAGATAGGACAGTCAGAACACATTTATGTATAAACACAGAGTTCTTCCTGCATCCAGAACTACAGAACAGAGTTGGCTGTATCCATCAACTTCTCAGCAAAACTCATCAAAGTTCATAGAATCAACAAGCATTGCACTCAGACCGGATTTCTGGAAAATATAAGGCCATTGTGCCGACATGGTGGTGCTGTATCCTAATCCACATTGTGAATCAAGTAAAGTGCTGCCAACACTGTCTAGAGTAAGAGTAAGAGTAAACACAAGAGACGTTTGGTTTTGGTTGGAATGCTGCTGAAAGTGGGAGCCAGCCGACACATCACTAGTCTGTCCCTGACTAAACTATTTTTTAAATTGGTTATTGCATTTTCAAAATGAATAGGTGCCACTGTGTTTCCATTAGTACAAACAACAAATGATAAAATAACAAAGATGGAACAATCAATAAACACGCGGCCTCATAAAACCACTAAGATGCGTTGGCAGCCACACCACTGCAGCAGCATGAGGTTAACCTCTCAGCATGGAGCCTAATAACCAGCTGCAACAATCACCTGATGGACAAACATGTTACATCATCATTTATCAGCAGCTGCAGTAGAGAGAGACTTACAGCTGTGGATGTAGCAGTGTAGTGTGTGTGTCCAGTTTATTTGTCAGTGAATAAACACTTCAGTAAAAATATGAAATCTGATTACCGGCATTAACGCTTTCTAATGCCAATCCATAATGTGAACAGTGTTGAGGTCGTCAGGAGACGAGGAGCCTGGTTGGCTAAATAATGGAGCTAGCAGCTAACCACGTTCACGGAGGTCGCATTGAGTTACACTATGGTGCGTTCAGGCTCTATTCAGTAACAAATAGCATTGGGCAATACTTTTGACGCCATCACAATGTGTTTGAATGTAATCTTGTAAAATGAAGTTTGTGGTGAGTTGTTTGAAGGAGATGTTTTCACATAAATACAAAATAAGGATGCATCGAAATGAAAATTCTTGGCCAAAACCGAAAATGAGGAAACCAAGGCCGAAAACCGAAACACTGAAAGAAATTAATATTCCAATTATTAGTACCATTGCATTTATGGCTATGACTGTGTACTAACCTCATTAAAATCAATGCATTGCAATTCAAAGAATAAACCAATTACAAAAGTCAAGTCAAGTCAAATATGTATTTAGCACTGACATTACAACAATGCACAGTATATAATACAAATCAAAATAAAATATTTAATGTCTCATCGAACGTATCAGACAACGAGGATGCATGCTCCTCATCTGGTCCGGACAGACGAGTCCTTTTTTCTGCGCTCCGCTCTCCTTCTCCTGCTCTGTGTGCTTTTCCGTCTCCAAGCGGGGACTCCGCATCCATGGCATACTGGATCATTTCTCGTGCACGCTGCTTTAATCCCACATCCAAGTAATGATCTTTATAACACGGATCAAGCACAGTCCCGAGGAAGTGCAGGGGACCGAATAGATCTCAGCGAAACGTCCACACTGCAGACATGTTGGCGCTTATCCAGACAAGCGAGCGCTGGCCGCGGTTTTTGTTTGCGTCATCAAAACTTTCTGTTTCTGCCGTGTATTTTCGGTGTAAAAGTATTTTGGTGGCCGAATATTCGGTGCATCCCTAATATAAAAAAGATATTTTAGATGGAATGATGAGAAAAAGCTCATCATGTCACTGAAGGGAAAAGCATCGACCAACAGAGTGATGAAGGTTGGAACTATAGTGTGAACAGACCGGGACTGAGGCCTATAGGTAGGTAGACCTTCTGCAAACTATAATACTTTTTTTTTTAAAGTAAAACACAATACTTTCAAGTACATTCAGAACATTGGACACCCTGACTATTAGAAAACATCTCTCTGTTGGCGAGGGTTAACCCTCCGACGCTAGCTACCACGCTAGCGTCCACGCTAGCTGCTATATGTTTTTTATTGAGGTGATACTTGAGGCTCGATGTGCTGCGGTGATATGCAGATTCCTTGTTGCAGAGCTTGCACACAACCATGCTCTTATCGACGCTTCCATCCGTTCGTTTTTTATAACAAAATGTCCCATCCACGGGGCCAACCAAAGCGGTCTCATCAGCTTCTCATTCATGTTCAATGTGGTTTGTTGTTGTCTGAAGTCATGAACGCTAGTTGGTGCACCAGTATAAAATGGTCTGCCTGAAACTCATCCAGTGAGAAACATTCTGCGGTGCAAAAATAAGTGCGATTAAAATGCGTCAATTTTTTAACGCGTTAATGTTCGTGTAATTAATTAATCTTAATTAACCCGTTAAAGTCCCGGCCCTAATATTTATTTGATTTGCTCCCAAGTCCGTTTTACACCGCCGGGATTGCAGCTGAAAGAATGAGGCTGATATTGTCATAAACCACGTTATAAGAATACATCCAAGCAACACATTCATTATTTTAAAGTTATATGTTTGGCCTTTTATTGCGGAAGGACATCATAAGAGTTAAAGGGACGAGACTCGGGCAGATCCGAACCTGTGAACGCTGCAAGGAGCCTCGTTGCATGGGGCGGTAACTCTACCACTAAGCTATCGGCGAAGTTACTGCTGTCATTCAATCAGTCAGACCTACTAGTGTCCTTATGATGGGGCAGTCATATTATACTACTACTAATACTATTAATATGACCTACGCATTCACACAGTCGGCGAGTTTTTGCCAGCTGTCCTTCCTGCATTTGGCAGATGAAACTGTTGCCTTTTGCCTGTATTATATGTTTAACTTCTTCGTATTTCTGTAAGATTACGGTTCGCTCCTCGTATGTGAAATACACCACTCCGCTGCCGTAGACTGATCCATGTTTGTGATTGGTCAAATGCTGTAAACCCCGCCTCTTTCATGTGCACGCGCTCATA
The DNA here is from genome assembly GCA_029853015.1 of Chelidonichthys spinosus. Classification (NCBI taxonomy): domain Eukaryota; kingdom Metazoa; phylum Chordata; class Actinopteri; order Perciformes; family Triglidae; genus Chelidonichthys; species Chelidonichthys spinosus. The sequence goes on along the minus strand of CM056827.1, from coordinate 811,356 downwards.
GCTGGACAGGTAAACCCTGGGTTGAGTTAACGAGTTGATAACCAGCTTCGTGTGACCGCTTATCTCTGATTGACTTTGTTAGGGTTATTTAAGCTGGATCTCTGAAAGATACCCTGGGTATGTTGAACTCGCTTCGTAGTACAGGCCCCACGTCTCTCTGTGTGTTGGGTACCAGGATGTAATGTAACTCACGCTAACAGACTGCGATCTGATTTTCCACTGATTTTCGGTATGATTCTGAATCGAAGATGAGGTTTTTGATTTCATTAATCATCCTTATGTATTTTTGTTGTCAACACATTGCACTTTGTAATGAATAAAGATGTCCAACTGGAATATGTCAATTATTGAGAACTAGCATGTGGTGTTTAGGTGTTCCCTTTATTTTTTTGAGCAGTGTACTCATCTATAAATGATTGCACATACACATATTTATGTACATTTGCATGTTCTCTGAATGACAAGGTATTATAATTATAACTACTAGAATTTTATGTCAATACATACAAATTTTCTTATTTTTTTTCTTCTTGATTTATTGAAATTTGATTCATCAACCACATGATCAGACACCATTTGATGGAAAAATGCTCTTTAGTTGTAAAACAGAATTTAGAAAAATGTACACTGAGGCACTGGGGAAAAAATAAAAAGGATTTGATGGGGGGGGGTTTGGGGAACCACAGACAGAGGACTGCTTCTCTGCACGGTTGTGTGTTCAACTTCATGTCAAGCCCAAGCGACCCAGTGTTTCATATCCAGGAACAATTCATTTGGCTTGGTCGTGTGTTCCTGTGAACTTAGTTTGTCAGGCTACAAACCCAAACACAAAGCGGTCTTGCGTTTGTTGCAGCACTAACAACTCATATGGGTTTGTGTTGGCACGAGGGTTTAGCATGAACCTCCCACGTGTTGAAACAGTGTGAAGAATTGAAGATAACTAAAAAATTATTATTTGCTAGGAGACATAAAAACCTGACGGAGGAAACACAGTGGTTCTCACCTGAACTTCCCAGCTGTTTGTAGAAGCGGTATTCTAGGTGGAGCTGTGGTGCCCGTGACTTGATGGGCTCCTGCAAAATGAGGGTTATGTCTTATTAATTAGAATAGCTATTTCACACAATAGAGTTAGTACACTTAACACACAATTCTTAATACACATTTTCCAGGGCAATCAAACCCAAATTCTGTTAGGTTTTGGATATATAATGGTTTAACATCCCTTTTAAGTCTGAATTATTGTATTCTTTATTTTGGACCATGTCTTATTTGTTGATCTGTCTGTTTTAAATGATTTAATCTTGGTTCAACCATGTCAGGAACTTTGTAACTGTCTTGAAAAGTGTTTAATAAAATAAGGTTAACCTCCTAAGACCTGACCTCTTTTTGATACGCATTTAACATTTTTCTTTGCTATTTTGGACTAGTATAAAAACTAAGCATCATCTTTTTACATGATGTAGTTTTTCTAAGTGTCCACATATGTAGACATCAGGTCCCTGTTGAGCAGAATTAAGTATTATGGTATAGACAACCCAAAATGTGATGTCCACGATGACGCCAGGTCTTCAGATGTTAATTATTATCCTGCAATATGAGTGAATAATTGTCCTTCAAGAAAAAAGGTTATCCCTGCACACTACTCCATGTTGCAATTCATTGATTAGCCGTGTTTCTATTCTGCTTGCTGTCGGGTTTTTTTTTTTTGACAAAAGAGAAATATAGTTTTATTTGTACATAATGCAAACCAATCAGCAAACAAGCTCCATGGCAGGGCACAACACTATGTGTTGACGGCTGATGAGCGTTTTATCATGGCGATTGGTGTGCATCATGTAGAAGTAAGGGTGTTTTTCCTTTCTTTGAACATTTCGACCTGAGGACCATCCAAGCAGGATGGAAATGTTGTCAGTCAATAAATTGTGGCATGGAGCAGTGTGCTGGCTTCTGCTTTTTTCTCTAATGATGCTGTCCTAGCACCTATATGACGTGTGCATTTAATTATTGTTTCCAATTAATAATTGTCCTTCCCACCAAATTAAGTGTGCTGCCCCACAATGCCAATTATAATGTAGAGAGAAATAAGTGTTACCAGTTTAATAGCCACGTATTCATTGGTGTACAGGTTCTTTCCCAGTCGCAGCTCTCCAAAGTTCCCACAGCCGATCTTCTTTCCAACACGGAAGTTAGGCCCAACCATCAGAACCCCGGAGTTGGAGCTGGCACCTCGGCCACCATGTCCTGATCGACTCCCCATCTTCCCAGGCATCCTCTTCCCCTCCTCTGTCTCGCCTTTCCCTCCGCCACCACCACCACCTCCTCCTCCTCCACCACCACCGCCGCCGCCTCCTCCTCCCCCTACTCCTCGTTTGTCAAAGTCCATGAGTTTGTGGTAGCCTGGCCTCTCCACGGTTAAGCTGATTCCATGCAACCAAAATAACTACCAAAACAACTGCCTAGCAGCTCGACCGTCAGACGATATGGTTGTCTAGGCCAGGCAAAAAATGTGAATTAAACTGGGTGTGAGGTTATACTTTAAAGAGGGCAGGAACTGAACCGTGGGACAGATGAGAGATGAACTCAAAGGTCAGATGAGGTGATCATAAAAGGATTGGAGCTGCGTTAGGCAGGGCCAAAGAATGCTTAGTAGTAAGAAAAGGTGATGAGGGCCGATGAGAGTGAAAGAATGCATAAGCTGGTGATTTTTTGGGGGGGTGGGGTGGGGGGTGGTGATGGAGGGGAAGAGGATAATGGCCCGATCAATCACCATACACGGCTAGCCATATGCTAACATGCTATACTATACTGGGAAGCTATGCTAGCTTCAGCCACAGACATACCAGTCCACCATCACAACAGCCTGCTGTCAGCGTAACACCCATGCACCAAACCACAGAGTAGAGTCCGACAGCAGGAATGAGTCCAGTTGATCAGAAACTACTTAAGAGGTTCCCCTTTCTTACATCTGATATTCGGATGTGAATGAATACTTCAGTCTTTAAATGTTTTGCCATAGGTGTTAGTCCAGTTTTAGAGCATGTGAAACTATAAATGTTAGACCACAGTACGTCACTCCACTACAGAGCTCCAGGTGTGAGGAATGCTGTGTGGCGAGGTTTCAATGTACCACCTGAAAAACATACAGAAAAAAGAGAAGATTCAAATGATTTCATGAAAGTAGAAACATACTTCAATACTTAATGTATAGCAAAAGTACTTTCTTAGGAATGTAGTAGTTGATACTAATAACAGTGACATTTTTGATACCCGGGAACAAAAAAAACAACAATAAGTCCCATGAACATACATCCCATAAACTCCAAACACTCCTTTGTTATCACTTAGATACTGATTTTAGTGAATTTATTATTAATCCCTCCACTTCGTACCAAAATGAAATTTTACAAGATCACGTTTGAACACATGACGTTATGATGAAGCAACCCTGTAAGTTAGCTGCAAGCTCTGTTATTTAGCCAATTAGGACTGCCCGTGTAGCTAATAGCCAACAATAATTAGCTCTCGTCGATTTCGACACAGATTTGTTGTTCACAACATTACATTATCAGAGATAATGCATTGTCCTGGGGACGACAGGAGAATGCAAGTCTCTACACAAGCTCTGATCTGGTACCTGTGGGATTGGGAAAACGAGTACCAGCTTTGCATATCGTATCGGTCCTTGTGACACCCCTACTACACTCTTAGATATAAGGGTTCCAATATGGTTCTTCAACAAGGGCTGAGGTTCTACCTGGAACCATTTGCTTCTGGAAAACCCTTTACCGAAGAAAGGGTTTTTTAAGGGTTCTTGGTAAAACTAATGGAACCAGTAAGAACCATTTTGATCCAGAGAACCCTTTCAAACCCCTTTCCCGAATTAAGGGTTTTAAAAGGGTTCTTGGTAATACTAAGGGTTCCAGTAAGAACTATTTTGATCCAGAGAACCGTTTTTGGAAGAAAGAGTTCTTCAGGGATTGTTGAAAGCATGGGTATAAGATCCTGTGTCACCAGGGACATACTTCCTGATAACACTTACCAATAATGGTGCAAAATACAATTCTTTGTGACTACTGATACAGATACTGATACTTTCATACCCATTTTTTTTTTGTTTATTTGTTTTTTTTTAAACCAAGATTTTCTTCTCCAGATCCTGTTGATCAAACTGTAACATAATTGCCCATCTTGCGATTTGAACACCTGCCAACCAGTCTAAAGTCACTGGCAGTAGTGACTGAGCTAACCAGCTAGCTGCGTTGAGTCATCAGGTCCATCATAGTAGTCTATTACCTTACACCCCCCCCCCCCCCCAAAAAAAAAACCCTTACCTATAGCACTCTGATCATAGCACTGTTGCTCTTGAAGTACTACTTCACTCAGATGAGGACCTAACACTTGTTCTATTTTTAGCTCTTACTTTATCGGCAATGATACGTTGTGGTTTCTTTGTTTCCTTCTTTTGACAAATGTACTTATTGTAAGTCGCTTTGGACAAAAGCGTCTGCTAAATGACCTAAATGTAAATGTACATGTGACTTCTGCTTTTAGGTCACAGGTTCAATTCCCATGTTGACAGATATCATACCTTGCTAATTGCACTTCCAGACAATTAGCTCAGTTGGCTAGGAGCTGGTTCTTGGTGCCAGATGATGTGGGTTCAAACCCCAGCATGGGTGATAATGGTAATACATCAAAATACCTGGTAGTCTTTGTGAAACAAATGTGCAAAATTTTAGAGTCATGGTAGATGATGTTTGACAAAAACATATCAGAATTTTACCTCAAAAACTGATTGTTTTTACAGTGGTTTCAAATCTGCCTGCACGACAGTGAATGGCTTAGTCAATTTGTGAAGCCACAGTTGAGTTGCCACTTGCCAATTAGCTCAGTGCAATAGACAATGGTCTTTGGTTCCAGAAATTGTCGATTTAAGCCTCAACTGGTACAAAATGAACATTATAATGTCAACTGTCTTGCCTTTCCTATTCTCCTGTTTGTTGCTCAGAATTGCCTATATTTGCCAAAAATAGCCCGGACCCGACCCATCGCTGCGCAGCAGCTATAATTGTGTTTATTTTTTAAAGTTTAGATACACTACTCCCTTCTTCAGGAGGAAATGACACAAAGCAAAGAAGCAGCCAGGGGAATTGAACCCTGGGTCCCTACAGCAAGGATATAACCCCTCTTTCTGGGGCATCTAAGTGAGCTATACTACTCACTGGACAAAGGCTTTTGAAAGTTTGTTACAAGTCAGGTGATCTAGAGATACAGTTTGAAGTTGTTGAAGAGTTCAAGGCCTGGTTGATGCAGAGTGACCATGTTAATGCCTACTGAGGTGATGTGTGGATTAGTGACAGACAACTTTAAAAATATTTAACACTTATTTTACAGACAATTTTACTCATATATTTGTCTCCTCCTCATACTTTTCACTGATCGGCCTCATCCCATGGCTGCTGTACCCTGATGACTGGCTTAAGTGTGTGAAGCCGCACATAAATTCAGTTTAAGAGGAAGGTCTTTGATGTCACTGATGCAAAAATCATATTGTAATGCTGCCTTTGGGGCTACCACATCAGGGTTTGTTGATGCCGGGAATTGAACCTTGATCTCCCAGGGGAAAGGGTGAGGTTTGCTGTGTTGGGCCTGGGAGCTGGCCCCATGGTGGCTGTCATGTGTGAGTTAAGAGCTGGTTGCCCCATGGATTGCACCATATAGTCTGGTCTTCACCCTCTACAAACCAGGTGTGACATACCAATAGTGATTACTGTGAACAGAACAAAGAAGAACAGAAGAGAGAGAGAACAGAAGAAACTTCAGAGAATCAAGGTGAGCTAAATATAATATATCTTATTTCAGCATGCTTGACCCTAGCTGAGGATTTTTATGGTGAAAGGTTGACTAAGCATTTGTTTCTTGTTATGTTTTGTTCGTTTACTTGTTTGTTTGTTTTCTTGTAGAAAGCTTACAATAAGGCGCAGTAAATGCAGTAAGTGCACCTTGGATTGATGGAAATAAAACTCCTTTTTGTCTCCCCTTTCTGCCATGTCACCATTGCTGGAGATTACACAGATTCACCTACTGAGGACAGCATGATGTGTCTGGCCTGTCATGTTGCTGATTCCACTGGACCTATGCTGACTTTTCACCTGTTCTCCCCTGGGACCTACACAGCCTGTTCTGTTGGACTATCTTTATTAAATGCTTTTCTCATTCAAATGTTTTGACCACGATATAATATGAACTAAACTGATCTGTAAAATACAATATGGTTCTTTATAGAACCCTCAGAAGACAAGACGGTTATTTGTGAAAACCTTTGAAAAGGGATGTTTTTGGAAGCCCCTGTGTGAGGTCTAGATGAAACCCTTGAAACATGAAAGGATTCTTAGTGGAACTCCTTGTGTGGGTTCTAGATAAAACCCTTGAAAAACCAAAGGGTTCTTAGTGGAACTCCCTCTGCAGGTTGTTGACGTAACCCTTGCAAAATGAAAGGGTTCTTAGTGGAACTCCCTGTGCGGGTTCTAGATAAAACCCTTGAAAAATGAAAGGGTTCTTAGTGGAACTCCCTGTGCGGGTTCTAGATAAAACCCTTGAAAAATGAAAGGGTTCTTAGTGGAACTCCCTGTGCAGGTTCTAGATGAAACCCTTGAAAAATGAAAGGGTTCTTAGTGGAACTCCCTGTGCAGGTTCTACACGTAACCCTTGAAAAATGAAAGGGTTCTTAGTGGAACTTCCTGTGCGGGTTCTAGATAAAACCCTTGAAAAATGAAAGGGTTCTTAGTGGAACTCCCTGTGCGGCTTCTAGATGAAACCCTTGAAATATGAAAGCCGAAGGTGGAACCTAGCCAAAAAGGGTTCTCCTATGAAGACAAGCCGAAGAACCTTATATGGTTCTATTTAGCACTTTTATTTCTAAGAGTGTACTTTCACACATCCCAGCCATCATTATTGGGTTTCTTAAAGCATTTCTGCTCAAATTGCTTCTAGAGCCTTTAAACTGGTCGATATGAAAGTACTACTTCAATAACTTATTTAGAAGTAACAAGGTTAGATGCCTGACCAAGTAAGACTTGTGCAGGGATGATTATTGAACAACAGGAGCATCACAGGGGTTCCCTAGACAAAAAGGCTCTGGGACTTTTTCATTGGATTTTTGCACAAAATAAACTGTGGCAAACACATCTTTATGATTCTTACACATTTTGTTCAGCAAGATAATCCCAATTGAACACCACAACGTTGGGCTCCAAACAACTACAGCATGGCCAATCGAGCACATGTACACAACAAGGCTGCGAAGACGGCCTCGTCGACATGACTACATGTAATAGTCTCATGTAGTCACTTGTTAACAACAAGACGCAAACTTCAAAATTCACCAGAGGGGTATGTACTGGGGTATTTTATATCCGAGAATACAGGGCTCAAGAGTGCGACCATTTTGGGTGCACATGCCATCAAAAATCAACGACGTGCGACTAAATATTTTCCTTGGATGCAAATCGAGCTGGTCTGTTTAAGTGTGAAGTGAAATGTCCCCCCCCCCCCAACAGCATACAGAGAAGAAGAAATACCACGGTCTGAGCCAATCAGAGGCAGAGTAGGGTCGGGCTTTCGTCTCTGACCCCAGCGTAGTTTTAAGAACCGGTTGTTTGATTCGGTCTCCGGTAGTGTTGTAGTACTCGAGATCGGTCTTGGTCTCGAGACCGGTCTCGAGACAATTTTTTTAGGTTCTTGGTCTCGTCTTGGTATCGACGGCATTTTTACTCAGTCTTGTCTCGGTCTCGGACCGGGCGGCCTCGGGTTTTTTGAACGAGACCGCAGAGGCGGGTATTACATGGTGGCACGGGGGGGCACGTGCCACCCCTGCAATCTGATTGGCCACCCCACGTGCCCCCCCCAATGGTCATTGGCTCGTTGGTAATGTCAATCATTGTGTAAAGTTCGCTACACATCCGGCGCACGTTAAAACGGAAGTAGATGTGAAACCTAAAGTGACGACCGTGTTAAGGACTCATGAAGGCTTTTATTTTCGAAAAAATACAAAGGAAGTAGCTCCGTGGCTCTGCGGTAATGAACTCGTTTAACTTCAACAGTCGGACTTTCTTGCAACATGATGCTTCGGTAAACTTACCGTGTGCAACGAGTTAAGGTAAGAACAGAATAGGGCCCGACCGATTCATCGGCCTGCCGATTTAATCGGCCGATTATAGCCTTTTTGAAAATAATCAACATCGGCCAAAAGATTACAACCGATTTTTTTTTTTTTTTTTTATGTTGTTGCGCTTAGTATCCAGCAGAGTGCGCTCCTCCTCCATTCTACTTAAAGGGGCGTTCACACCGAACGCGATAGACGCGAATTGAGCGCCGACTCTACATTGAAAACCAATGTAAATGGCGCGATGACACGCGATTCAGGCGGAGGCGGCGCGAATGGAGCGTCTGGCGCGATGAGACACGGCGCGAATAAAGTTGAAAATATCGAACTTTTCAGGCGGCATCGCGCCGCGACATCCAATCAGCGACGAGTTCAAGCCGACAGACAGATGAGCTGAGATGGACGGGATGCATTACCAAACCCGACTCGGGAAGACGGCCTCACACCGTCCATGGGCTGAGCCTCGATCAGAAGGACTCAGGCCCCCGCGCGACACTGGACAATCGGTCTTCCGTACGCCACATTTCCCACGTCCGTCCGTCCGCCCGCCCGCCCGCCCGCCCGGACGGGGATTCGGCGCTGGGCTCTTCCCTCTTCGCTCGCCGCTAGTTAGGGGAATCCTAGATAGTTTATTTTCCTCCGCTTAGTAATATGCTTAAATTCAGCGGATTGTCTCGTCTGATCTGAGGTCGAATGTGGCCCCGACTCTGGGGAGAGGTGCGAGGGACGTGGCTCCCGGAGGAGGCTCACGGACTGACGCGAATGAAGCGCACGGTGAGACCATACTGCTCAGTGCGCACGTGTTAGTCACTGCTCACGAGCGCAGCACATTGGGAGTTATTTATTTATTTTACATTTGATTGCGGTAGCTTATTATAAATGCATAATTTGTAAATAAGGTATATTTATGTATAAGCCTTGCAGATGGAAAATGCTTTATATCCGAGTTTCAAAATGCCCCAAGTAACTTAAGAAATCTTTTTTAAAACTTTATTTTATTGACAATAAGATAAGGCTGTATTTGCACTCATTTTTGACTGTAAATGTATTCTAAAACACTCAAAGGTTCTGCATTCAATTCACATATTAGTCAAAAGTGTTATATATATATATATATATATATACAACGTATATTTAAGGTATCAAAAAATACGTTTTATATGCTTTTTTTTTTTTTTTTTTTTTTAAATAATCGGCCGATTAAATCGTTATCGTAATTTTTCTCTGAAAATAATCGGCATCGGCACTCAAAAATCAATATCGGTCGGGCCCTAGAACAGAACACTACAGGTTCTTTAAAACTGTCGGTCACAAAAATGTTTTGCCAACTTCTGTTAAATTTGCATGAAAAACTGCTCTTAAACAACACGACGACAGGTGTGTTTTACTTTAGTTAGCTCTCCACCTGAAAAAAACGTCAACACATCTCTCCACTGTTTCAGTAACGTTAGCATCTGTCGTGTGTTTTGCGACATGAATTAATAGTCAACAACAGAGTAGCCTATCATCATTGTTGCTACTGTTGGTACAGTGCAAATAACATGCTTTTCCTTGTGTTTGTGAACACGTTTTCAATGTATAGCCTACTACAGTATGAAACGGAGGCAGGGAGATATCTTCGATTTCTTCTCCAAGAAGAAAATTAGCAGGGAAAGTGCAGGTGACCAGGATGAGAGTCAAGCTGAATGCAGCCAGGCAGAACAGGGTCAAAATTCCCAGGGCCAGAGCCAGACCAGCACTCATGGACCTCCAGGTGAAAATACAGCCAGTACTAGGGAAAAGCTTTAAAATGTGTGATGTGTTCTGCACAATTTTACAGTTATTCGGTGAATTAATGAATTTGATACCTCCTTTTAATACCTAATTTTAAATCACAGTATAAAACTGGCGCTATGAACTGTATATTTGTTAAATATCTGTAATTCATGCTATATATTATACAACAAATAATCATGTACACTTGATTAAAAATTTAAATCATGTATATGCCATTAAAAATAAAATTGATGTAGTGTTGACTGTGTCAATCAATACTTTCAGACGCACAAAGGCAGAGGACTGATCCTGATGATGCTGCTGAATCGGATGACAGCTGTAGCAGCTCCAGCAGTCACAGCAGCTCCACCGGCAACAGGAACCTCCCAGTTCATGCTACTTTTGTGACACCGAAAGGTCCCGAAGGTAGTATATTTATTAAAAATTCTATTAACTTATCACCAGCAACATGTGAATTACTCTTTTTTTTATTACTTGCCTGCTGAAATGCTGTTGTCTCTTAATGTATTTAAGAGACTCATTTTGTATTTATTTTTAATATCATGGGCTCTTTTTTTTTCTTCTTTACATTGTTTCAGTGGTGTTTAAAACTGATTACTAAACAGAACTGCTATGTTCACTGTACAAAGCCCCCCCCCCCCCTCGTTTCTGTTACTTTTGGGCGGCCCCCCCAGATTAATTGTCGTTACCCCCTGTGCCACCCCACAAAAAATTCTCTGGACCCGCCCCTGCGAGACCGGTCGAGACCATTGCTGATAGGCTTTTTGTCCATGCTTTACTGATAAGAGTGAAAAAGGACCTTCTCAAAACAGCACAACATCATAACTTAAAATCATTGGTAGTGTAACGATTTCCCCCAGCTGCAGCTGCAACCTGCCCAGTGTCAGTGTGAGAGAGTGACACACCCCCTGGGCACAGAGTGTTGTTTTTTTTTTTCCTGCGCACGTGGAGACGGCGCCTCTTTTAAAGTCTATGGGAGTCGACAGGAGGAAGGCGGCTGAGAGATGTCTGCCAACTCGGCAATTATTAAATTTGGCTTCACTCTCCACAAGGAGTTCATTCAAGGAGGTAAACGAAAGCACTCAGCCGTGTGCAAATTTTGTAAAGTCCTCCTCACTGAAACGGCGGGGACCACTTCAAATTTTTACCGTCACCTGGAGAGGAAACATAGAGACAGGTAAGCTAATAACAGTTAGCCATGCAAAGTTTAACATTAGCTACACGTTATATCAAAAGTCTGGTAAATTTCAACTCCCCCATCCAGAGAAAATAAGCGAAAAAATAAGCTTAACTCTTTCCATGGTCATTTTAGGCATTTATTTGCTAATTTTCAAAGCACTATATTAGGCTACAGCTAAGTTAGCTTGCTAACGTTTTTTTTTTTTTTTTTTAACTCACTCGCATGGCTTTGTTGTCACAAGCACAATAACTGAACAACATCAATAAATGGGTCATATTTCTTCCCCAAAATGTGTGACATGAGGCTTTATCAAGTCAAACTGGAGTTGTGTGTGTTAGTATAGAAAGAATAAGCATTGAGGAATATTGCCTAATGTATAGGTGAAATATTAATCAGGGAAAATTAATGGTTTAAAACACATTGTTTCAAAAGAAGTATAGCTTACAAACTTACAATAGCATTTAGCTTCAAAAACAAATTGCACATTAAATCTGTTTTCATTATGTGTATTATTTTTGAACGAATAGCTATAGCTATGGCAGATAATTTTAAGAAACAACAGTCAAAGAAAATAGACAAACTAGAGTGACAGACTCCTCAGTTAAATAATTTAATATTTGTTTGATAAATATATACGTATATATATATAAAAGCTTAATTCAATATACTCAAAACATGGTAAGTAAGGCTAATGCATGAAGTTTAAAAGCAGTAATTAAAAGTGATGTTTAAAGTATCACAGTGATGCATGGTGTGTTGTGTTGGTACTAAGCACAAATATATCTATATTTCTGTCTGTCTATTAAAAGATAGATAGATCAATGTATATAGATTTATGTATTGTTTCCTGTTTAGAGTTTTCATCAAAAAGCACCTAACATGGCATTGAAAATCTAAAGGCAAACAAAATTAATAAACTAAAATACCGTAGATGACCATTCAGTAGCCGGGGCGTTTAATATGCTAAATCGACTTGGAGCCCAGGCGTTTATAAGAACCAGGCGCGTATTTGCAACAGGCTACAATTTATTTTTGCAATGAGCAGCACCAGACCATCATGCAAAGAACAAGGAGCTCACCATAGCACCATAGCACCACTGGAACAAAACTACTTTTTCCCCCCGACGCATCTTTATTGACATCAGACAATAAATACAAAGACAGTTTGTCTGTGTTACCGCGACACAGGGAGCTGATCAGAGCAGTGTTATGAATGATAACGGAAGGGGGGGTCGATCGCGGTAATTTCAACACTGTACATTAGCACATTTATCTATATCCCTATATCCCTCAGTCTAGTGCGCCTGTGTTTGTGTGTCTGTGTGTGTGTGTGTGTGTGTGTGTGCGCCTGCATGCGAGAGAGAGAGAGAGAGCGAGAGGAGGGGCTGACTGACAGAAGAGGTGAGAGCCGGTGAAGTGCTGTTAAAAAAAAAACTTGTTTTCTGTGCAAGACTATGGTAAACACTTAATCGCCCGGGCGTTTAATTGAACCGGCGTTTATTATGCCAAATGAGGTCGGACACCGGCGGCTATTAGAGCACAGGTGCGTATTTGCACGCGGGCGATTATTTGGTCATCTACGGTAGCAACTAAATTAATTAAATTTGAACTGCAAATAAATTAAATTACTTTACTAACCTTTTTTGGGGAAAAAAGGGAGGGGGGGACAGTATTTGAATCTAGTGTACTTATAAGTGGAGAAATCACTTCTTCTTTTTTTAAATCTACATATTTTTTTGTTTAATATTTGCATATCAATTAGGAAATTTGACAGACTTTGACACCTTTTCTCTCTGCATAACTTAAACCATTATTTCAGAGAATTCTCTCTTGGTGTTTGTTTCACCTTATCATTTTATTTTCCCTAAATTTAAGGTTCCTGGACTACAAGGCAGGACAACAGACAGATGCAACACAGCCAACTATCTCTTCCTTTGCCCAGAAAGTGCAGCTCTACAGTCTACAGTCCCCACGGCAGCAAGCCATCAGTGAGGCCATTGTCAAAGATTTGATAATTGGGTGTTGTCTGCCGCTGTCCCTTGTGGAAAATGAACATTTTAAACACTTTCTTGAGACTGTGGATTCTAAGTACACACCACTCTCAAGAAGAACAATTACTGAAAAATATATACCAGTTTTGGTAAAGCAAGTTAAGGAGACAGTTTTGGAGAAGCTGAAGAAAAAATCAACAGTGTCCTTAACTACTGACATTTGGTCTGATCGCAGGCTTCGCTCCTTCCTTGGAGTAACAGCTCATTTGTGCAGCAAGTCAATTGATTGCTAATGCCCTCGAATCCTTCCTGCTTGACTGTAGACATTTCCCAGGCAAACAGAGTGGAGAGCGAATTTTCTCTGCCTTTGAGGAGATCACTGAAGAATATGGTATCCGTCAGAAGATCAGTTATATTGTGACAGACAATGCTGCTAATATGAAGTGTGCTTTTAAAGTTTGCATGCCACAACAGCAGTCAGATGACAGCGAGAGTGAGGAGGAAAACCTTGATGATGAGCACCTGTGGGAGGACATGAATCCTATGGAAGACACAGAGCCACCCTGGTTATCAGGTGAACGTATTTCTTGTTTTGCTCATTCCCTGCAATTAGTAGTAAATGACGGCATTAAGAAGGAAGTTAGAGCTATCTCTCGCGCCATTGCCAAAACATCACGCTTCTCAACTCTGTTGCACAGCAGCGCATTGTTCAGAGACAAGTTTGAGGCTGCATTAGACTCTACTAAGACTATCCCAGCTGCAAACAACACTCGGTGGAACAGCACTTTCAAACAAGTGCAGGCCCTCACAACTCTGGACCATAAAACTCTGACTGAAATGTGGAGCAAGGATTATGAAGAAGTGGTATTCAGCACTCGTGAGTGGAACCAGCTCAAGGAGTTGACCTCAATTCTCGCACCGTTCTCGGAGGCAACAGACCTGACAGAGGGAGAAAAGGCAGTTAGCATTAGCATGGTGGTACCAACTGTTCTGGACTTGCATACACATCTTGTGAAGATGGAGGAGACACGAATACAGTGTCGGCCTATAGTAAAGGCCCTCCGTCAGTCTCTGATGAGAAGATTCAGTGGAATCTTTGCCAAAACAAACATGACCGAAGACAGTGGGGGAGAGGAACCGACAGGTAGGCTATACACACGTACATTTTACATCAAAATTCTAATTTAGCCTTGTAGTGGAATTTATTAGGTTTTAATTTCATATTGTAAAACTCTGATACCATCTTTGTAATTCACCTTTAGAGAATAAGCTTGTTCTAAACAACATATTGTTAAGTTAATTATTTGATACCTGTTGACACTGTATCACTGTTTCTTTCTATCTATTTCAGTAATTTTCTTTCATTTGCTTGTATTTTTCAGACACTTTGATCTCTGAGGTTGAGAACTTGATGGACAGTGAGGGTGAAGAGTGCGAAGCCGGAGCCACAGATGGAGATCCATCCAGTGATTCACCTCCAGCCAAATGCCAACGCCTTCTTACTCGCTACAAAGCTCTCAAAAAGCGCAGCTCAGGCCAGGGTTCAAGCATCAGTACACAGATAAGCAAATACTTTGATGCCATCCAGGACACTGACACTGACAATGCACTTGTCTTCTGGTACAAAAACCAAGACAGATTCCCACAACTCCACAACTTGGCACTGAAGGTGCGGTCAGTACCCGCATCCTCTGCACCAGTTGAGAGGGTTTTTAGTAGAGGAGGCATCATCATGAGACCCCATCGTGCACGTTTAGGTCACAGAATGCTGCAGTTTCTCATGTTTCTGAAATGCAACCAAGCTCTTCTTAAATCTTAGCTTAAATGGAAAGAAACTGTACCGTTGAGGTCTTCAGCAACAAGCCCTTTATGAGTTTACTGTTATTGTTGAGCTCAGACTTTTAGGGGTGATTTGTTACCACATGATGTTCAGGCTTTGCATTACATCATTTTTAGTTCAACTGTTCCTGATTAATTAATGTTGTAATTTCATGAAGGAAAGACCAATGTTCAAGAATGTTAATAAAAAATACCTTACTGAAATGTCATCTTTTTCACACAGCTCATTTAATTTAGCTGGTACCGACTCTTTACTTTTTAATTCAATTTTTTTCTCTCTGAAATGAAAGGTTTATTGTGACTTGTCAGGTCAATGCAGTTTTGATAATATGAACTTTTTCAAAAAAGTGAAACACGACACGTTTGCTATGACTTGAGATTTATTTCATTCATTGTGCTGCTATGAAAACAACAGCACAAAGATTGTTTTTGTTGTTGCATTTATTTAAGAGCAAACTTAAATTAAATTTATTTTGTTGTTTTTCCTTTGATATATATATGGTCTTGGTCTTGTCTCGGTCTCAACCTCTAAAAGTCTTGGTCTTGTCTCGGTCTCGACCTCTAAAAGTCTTGGTCTTGTCTCGGTCTCGGTACTCTCTGGTCTCGGTAATGTCTTGGTCTCGGTTGATGCGGTCTTGACTACAACACTAGTCTCCGGTCTGGACTATGGTTCGCCACAGGCGGGCCAACATTATACATTTGCTGCAAAGAGTACGGCTTGTTTGTGTTAGGATTTATATAAAGAACATTTATCTTTAGCTTCCCCCCCCCCCCCCCCCATTCTTTTTTTCTCATCTTTATTCCTGTTTATAGTCATTGACCAATGTGTTAAGAAATTACCAGTGAATATGGGAACTATAGAGACATGCATAATATGTGTATTATTGCGGTGCCAAAAGGTGCAGCCAACATTTTGGGTGCTCCTAAATGAAAGAAGTAGGCGGGCCAGTACGACCAACGTAAAAAGTTAGTCCGGAGCCCTTTCAGTCATCTAGCCAAAACCCATCGACTTTGAGATGAGGGGACCGCTCATGCAAATATGCCGACTCATTTCCGGGTTTTAGGATTCAACCCTGCACCATTCTATGACCTCATTATTCTAGTGCAAAACCCTGGGAGAGTAATCAATTGTCTTGACAAAACACATTTTAATAGATCAAACATATGCATTATAATAGTAATAATAAGGTAGGGCTGGGCAATTTTTTCGATTTAATTCATTCATTTGCATTGTTAATTTCCTGCGGTTTGTGAAATGGCTGAACTGCAAAATTGCAATTTAAAAACAGTTCTAGACTCCACAGATTAGTTTTGCTAAAGTACGACCCTGTCACCTGTGACAGAAATGGACATAGGCAATTGAAATTACCTCCTCAACCATTCACGCGATCGCCCTCACTCCAAAGGCTCCTGACAGCAGAGAGTGTGCTTTCCATTGATATACATGACGTTATGGTAATGACGCGGCATTCGGAGGGGGGGAGGTGCGTGCAGCTGCAGTGAAGGAGAGCGGAGACGGCAAAGTGGAGCGCTGTTTTGGTGGAGATTTCTGTGTCATAAGTGTTGTATAGAATGTAGAATAGTGTTAGTAATGTTTTTGAGTGATCAATAAGTGTTTTCTGCCGTGTTTTGGCCGTTTTCTTGCCGTGTTTACTCATTTATGATTAATTTGTGTTATGATGGATTTATTACTGTACTAATTTAGGAACTCATTTATTTGAATCCCTGCTTTCTACACCCGGGCTACATATTTATTGTATTTCATTTTAGAAGTTTTTTTAGGGATGGCCTACAAGAGACTTTTTTTTAAATTTGATTTAAAAAAATCTTTGCACAATAACGACAGCCAAGTGGTGCTGTTTTTTTATTCTATTTATTTATTTTTTATTCTTGAACAACTGATTTGTTCACATAGACCCTCGACTACTTGGTAATCTCATTTATTTTGATTGTGTTAATAAAGAAAATATGTATTTAAATTTTGCCTTGGTTTTTTTAAATTTCTTTAGAGAAAATCGAAAATTGTCCATTAGTCTGAAAAAATTGAGATTTTATTTTTAGGCTAAATTACCCAGCCCTAATCAGGGTTGTACGTTAACTTTTTCAGCACATAGCACTAGTGCTACAGAGGCTGACAGTTTTTTAGCACAGGACAAGAGAGTTGTAGCACACCCTGAAAATGCAGGGGAAGCATCTTTATTACAATTTAACTCATTTTTACATAACAGGCGTTTAAACACTGCCAGTCTAAAGACTGTTGGGTTTACCATTTTTACACAACCTTGGTCGGGTCGCAGTCATGGACGTCGGAACTATTTTCTGAGAGGGGGGGCGGGATTTTTGTTGGGAGGGTCAGGGGAGAGACACACACAATGATTAACTGGATAAACGGTCCGTGTACGTTGCGGCCATCTGACTTTCGCTTTCGTTTTTCGAAAAACGGAAAAATGACTTGTATCCTGTTATTCGTTTTAAAACGAGAAAACGAGAAATGGAAAACGACCTGTTAACTGATATTAGATATTGTGTTTATGAATGGGATTCGGGGATGAAATAACAGTGCCATTTTTCATTCCAGATTTTGCCGTACGTCTTTTTTACCCGAAAGGCGCTGTGTTATGCCGCGAAATTACCTGAAAGCCTACTTTGAAACATTTAGAGGGAGCTGTTAAATACTGTTCATAAACGCACAGCGTCTGACGCTCGCCTTTTGAAGTAAACCTACTGTTCTAAACACCAAAAGCGTTATGACGTGGATATAAAAGCGGAGCCTCTGCCTCTTCGCCGCTACTCAGCTGTTGATCCCGGGAGCCGCTCCCGGATTCGGTGTCCAGCTCATGGAACCTGCTAACAACAGCGATTAATAAACATAGTGTAGAGTTATGATTAGCGTAATGCGCAAGTCTCTCCTGCTTCCTAGTGTAGTGTTGCGCAGCCAGGTTTTCAACCTGCGCAAGGCTGAGAAAGAGCGCTCGGATGCCGCGGGGAGGCCGCACCCCCCCGCGCCCCTAGTTCCGACGTCTATGGTCGTAGTACCATCGTTCTACACAGAAAGATTTTTTTTTTTATGGCTAAATCTGCCCATAGCACCCCGTGCTACAGGACAGATCAATTCTTAGCACAGGCATGTTTTAGTGTACCACGTGCGACATATATGTCGCACTGTACAGCCCTGCTAATAGTCATATAGTCTTTCACTAAGGCTGTTCTCAAGAGACTGATCATTGACAATCATATTCCTTGCAGCTACAGTTAAGTTCAAAGCTGCATGAAAACTTTGTTATCAATCAATCAATTCACCACCAACTCACCACATGGAATCATACATAATCATACGTAAAATGCAATCCCTGCAATTAAATCCATGGACAAAGGGCAGGTTGAGTCATAAAAATGAACATTCAGATTAATAATGTATGGATGAAATAATACATTTTTAATGAGGAAAGTCTTAATTGTGGGACAGTCTCTAAAATGGAGACCAGAGTTGCTGTCTGAGAGATGCTATGAACATTTAAGCACAAGTAACAGCAGCATAACTTCATTGATTATATCAGAAGCTTAAAGTAGAGTTCTGTTTCCTCTGTCATGTTAATTATTCATCATGAGAAGACGCCGCCTCCTTCCATTCCACCAGAGTCTCTGCTTAACAAGATCGCCACATGATCTTGATCTTGATGATTTTAAGACACCCACAGATGATCTTTGCGAGAACTTTGCAAACCACTTCGGAACCAAAATCAAGGACATCAGATCCTGCCTTTTATCCAATCAAGTTTTAACTGTTAACACTGAACTGATGTCCTTGCCTGAGGCAACACTGGAGAGTTTTGCCCTGGTTGATGCAAGGACACTTGGTCGAGTTTTCTCCCAAGTAAACCCAACAACCTGCTTTTTAGATCCCATTCCCACATCACTTTTAAAATCGTTTTATGGATTCTTCGAGGAACAGTTTTTAAACATCATGAATTGCTCTCTTCAGACGGGTGTCTTTCCCAGCGCCTTTAAAACGGCGGTGGTGATGCCCCTTCTGAAGAAGAGCAATTTAGATCCAAGTGTTTTTAATAACTACCGACCTGTATCCAACTTACCATTTTTAAGTAAACTTTTAGAAAAACTGGTTTTTAACCAAGTTAATGGCTTTTTAAACATAATTAACATTTTAGAGACTCATCAGTCTGGTTTTAGGAAAAACCACAGTACCGAGTCAGCACTTTTAAAGATTTTAAACAACATTAGGTGGAATTTTGATAATAAAAAGCTCAGTGTTGGTTCTACTGGATCTAAGCGCAGCTTTTGATAAAGTAGACCATCACATTTTATTAAATAGGCTCAGACACCTGGTGGGCATCTCTGGTACTGTTCTTAACTGGTTTTGTTCTTATCTCACAGACCGATGCTTTTATGTAAGTATGGATACATGTTACTCAGGAACTCATGAAATTGGATGTGGGGTTCCCCAAGGGTCAATTTTAGGTCCACTTCTTTTTAATCTTTACATGCTGCCCCTTGGGGATATCATCAGGAGGCACGGCATCAGCTTCCATAGTTATGCTGACGATACGCAACTGTACATCGCCGTGTCTCCTGATGACACAGGGCCAATTGACGCCCTTTTTAACTGTATTTTAGACATCAAGTCATGGATGGCAGAGAATTTCCTACAGCTCAACCAGGACAAGACTGAGGTTTTAGTTATAGGTCCTGAAGGCCAGAGAGAGAAACTTTTACCAAAACTACAAGATCTTAAACCAGCACAGTCAGTAAAAAATCTGGGCGTGATTTTTGTCTCTGAGCTGAATTTTATTCCACATATCAAAAATATGACGAAAATAGGTTTTTATCATCTTAAGAACATAGCCAGAGTCCGCCCGTTTCTCTCCCAGGCCAGTACGGAGGTGCTGATGCATGCTTTTATCTCCTGTCGTTTAGATTATTGTAATGCCCTGCTCTCTGGTCTTCCCAAAAAGAGTATTTTAAATCTCCAACTATTACAGAACTCAGCCGCACGCGTGCTGACGAGGACCAGAGGGCGGGAGCACATTACACCAGTTTTAGCGTCGCTGCATTGGCTCCCTGTACGCTTCAGGATCGATTTTAAGGTTCTTTTACTCGTTTTTAAATGTCTTAACGGCCTTGCACCCTTTTATTTAGCTGACCTGCTTTTACCATATCAACCCTCGCGGACCCTGAGGTCCTCCGGCACCGGCCTTTTATCCATACCAAAACCCAGAACTAAAACCCATGGTGAGGCGGCATTTAGCTACTATGGCCCCCACCTGTGGAACAGCCTGCCAGAGAGCCTCAGGACCGCAGAGACAGTTGATATTTTTGAAGGAAGGTTAAAGACACGCCTTTTTAATCAGGCTTTTAACTAGTATTTTAAATTCTTCTTACGTTCTTATGTGATTTTATCTTATTTTATATTTTTGCTTCTATCTTGTTTTTAGATATTGATCTTAAATAATTTTAGTTGTTTTACTTATCATTGGTATTGTTTTATTTTATTATCTTATATATTTTTATTCTTTTAAGCTGGTCACTCTATTTACTTATTTTTTCATGGTTTTTCATTCCTATCTTATGCTTTTAGTTTTTAGCTTTAACTCCAGTGTTTCCTCAGGGGGGTCTTCCACACTGGGAGCTGTGTCTGGGCTGCTGCTGGGGGCGCTGTCCCTGGGTCCCTTCGGCTCGGCTGACTGTTGTCTGTCGGTGTCGGGGGGCCTGGGTACTGGTGCCCCCTGTGGCACAGTCTGCAACTCCTCCCAGTGTGGATGGCCCCAAAGATAGCGTTTCCTCAATCATCAGTGTCATGCCATGTCTCCCTATTGTCAGTAGTGAGAGTGTGCAGGTGTGTGTGTGTGTGCGTGTGTGCAGTATGTAGGGTGGGAGGGAGGGGCTTTATTTGTAATTAGGGCCCGAGCGCCGACAACGTCGGGCAGCGAAGCCCTATTGAAACTGTATTGTTTTTTCTTCAGCATTTGTGATGCAGCTCGAGATATAAAATGCTTCAGAATCGCCATGTGTAGAAATGAGATCACGTGTATGTGTGAATCGAGATCGCGATTTTTTAACGATTTTTTGTGCAGCCCTAACTGGTATACACTTTTATACCGTCACACGGTATAATACCGTCATGCCGCCCAACCCTAGTGTAAACGGTTATTGATTTTATGATTTTATTTATTATATGCATTATTATCCATGTACCCATTTACACATGTAGACGTTGACACCCCTAGTAGGGAGAAACTCAGGGTTTGTTGAAGCAAACCTGCTAGCGAGCAGGTTAGGTTCATGGAGTATGTTACCCGGGTAACTGACTCAGATATATGCTGAACTGGCTTTGTGAAACCGAAAAACCAGAGTTTCCCTCATCTCAGGGTCAACTAACTCAAGGTTTTCAATAAACCTGCTTTGTGAAACGGACCCCAGGACTAATTTTGTTTTCTAGTGTGGCTTTGTTGGTTTTCTGTATTGTCGGATGTGCAGTGTACGTGTACAAAATGTGAAAAATCAATAAAAACTAAAGTGAGAGAAAAAAATAGAGTCACCTAGTAAACGGCGCACTCCAGGATCCAGCCAAGTCTCAGAGGACACCACAGCTCATTCTAATGTTGATTAACATGAAGGCTTTAAAAATGATTAATACCACAAATTAATAGAATATAGCAGTGAGGTTGGGCCTAAAAAAAAAAAAAGTTTGGTTCCTGTTGGTTGTCAGTTGAGGTCATGGGTAGGTAGGGAATTTATTTTATTTATATATATATATATTTTTTTTTCCAGTGGCAGCGAATGATAGGTAGGACTTTTTTTTTTACAGCAGCAATGGATACTCCCAGCATGTTACAAACACACACACACATTTTTATATGAACAAAATATGTAGTCAATATGAATGCTTCAATTAAAATGTGCTGATTTTTAATGTGTGCAGCGGCGGCACCAGAAAATTATTATTGGGGGGGCAATGAGGGGGTCTGATTGTTTATAGGAGGTGCTAGTGAATTCTGACACCAACAAATAATACTATAATAGATGTACTCTTCCCGTGGCTGTGCTGATACACTACATATTGTGGAATGCATGTTACTAAACGTTTATCATAAAACAAACACAAGCATATTTAACTACTTTTAATGAAATGAAGTTCCAAACAACGAGCACAACAAACAATACAAATCCACCACAGAGAACATCTGTGGATTTACAAGAGTGGAACTGAGAATTGTAGCACAGTGTTTAGTTGTATACAGTTTACTCTTACAGCTGTCTCTTAACTCACTAAAAATGTTTTCTCTCTCCTTCTGTTCTCCTCTCCTTCACTCTCCACTCCTGTCTTCCTCCTCTTCCTCTCCTCTAATCTCCTCCTCCTCACTCTCCACTCCTGTCTTCCTCTCCTCTTCCTCCCTTCTTCTCCTCCTCACTCACTCTCCACTCCTGTCTTCCTCTCCTCTAAACTCCTCCTCACTCACTCTCCACTCCTGTCTTCCTCTCCTCTAAACTCCTCCTCACTCACTCTCCACTCCTGTCTTCCTCCTCTTCCTCTCCTCTAAACTCCTCCTCACTCACTCTCCACTCCTGTCTTCCTCTCCTCTAAACTCCTCCTCACTCACTCTCCACTCCTGTCTTCCTCCTCTTCCTCTCCTCTAAACTCCTCCTCCTCACTCTCCACTCCTGTCTTCCTCTCCTCTTAAACTCCTCCTCCTCACTCTCCACTCCTGTCTTCCTCCTCTTCCTCCCTTCTTCCCCTCCTCACTCACTCCCCACTCCTGTCTTCCTCTCCTCTTCCTCCCTTCTTGTCCTCTAAACTCTGCTTCACTCGCTCTCCAATGCTGTCTTTCTCTCTTCTCCTCTGCCCTCCTCCTCCTTTCTCTCTTCTCCTCACCTACTACTGCCCCTTCATCATCCTCACTTTCATCCTCATCCTCCAAGTCCGTCATCACTCTGTCCTGCGTCCGTAAATCACCACCACCATCGTCCACTCTTATTTGCTTTTTGGCTATCACACAATCGGTCCATTTCGCTCTGTTGACACAATCGCTAACTAGCCGCTATGCATCAACCACCGCTAACGTGAACGTCAAATTCAGCCGGCCGTCTGCGTGCAAACCAGCCAATCAAATCACACGACACAGGGAAAAAAAACAAAAAAACAATCACCATAGGAACGTTATAAACAATATTTCTTCAGATGATTGATTGTTAATGTCTCAGTGTCGTAATTTGTTCTATATTTGTTATAGTTTTTAAAATATTTCGAGGGGAGGGGGGGGCGGCCTTTGACAGGAGGGTCTTGAAACAGCATCTCGAAGGCGGACGGGTTCGTGGTACCCGTGGAGGCAGTGGCGCCGCCAGCCGGAATCCTGTACGCACTGTGCGTACTTTTTTTGAAGGTGAAAAAAAATTGATGGTGCTGAACCGGGGCAGGATTGGAAGATTCAGCGGGCTAGATATTTAAAGTATGCAAATCAGCGGGTGACACCATACAACGTCTGCGCAAGCAAGTCAGAGCTTTTCTTATTCTCACACAGTGACCTGGAGAGACGCAGCCGCATTTGAGAGGACGATCGCGCGTGTGTGCGCAATTACGCATAGCGTGTGTTGGCCCCTCTCCACTACACAATACAGCTGGGCTCTGAGCCTCTAGTCTCGTCACCTCTCTGCTGCTGAGCACTGTGGGCCGAGCCGATGCATGTCTCTCTCCCCGGGCCGGGAGAGTTATCATACCGTACCGTGCGTGTGTGTCCAAGCGTGTGTGTGCGTGCGTTAAGTTCTCACAAGCGTGCCAATGTGTTTAGTTCGGGGATGGAGGGCACAAAAAAATATCACCATGATATACGCTACTGATTTCACTGATACTGAAAACATTAGATTTTGTCTTAAAGTATTTTTCCATTTGTAGTTTTATTTGCCGTTTTTGTGCGTACATTGAAATTGAATCCTGGCGGCGCCGCTGCGTGGAGGACACAGATATTTGCTCTGGGGCGCACTTCAGTGCTAAATATCTGAATTGAAATAAAGCTACGATGCTACTGACATGCGAGGTCGACACCACATCGCTGGCGATGTCCACAAGCACTACGATATCCAGTCGATATCCAGTCATCTGCATGCAGATTCCACGTGAAGCCGTTGTTTTCATTTAAAAACGAGAGAATGCGCTCATCCTTGGACAGGATGAAGAGGACGTGTCTGTACAAAAACGTAATTATAGTTTGCATCAAAAAATGTATTTGTGTGTTTTTTTTTTTTTTTTTTTCATCCCCAAGCTCATAAAATAATTTGGGTCGCACATAAATTGACAGGTTCGGTCGGAAACCGGAACCGAACAAAAATTTTTTTTAGGCCTTGGGAAACCATAGGTTTATGAATGTTTCTCATTGTAATTTTCTAATTTTCATGAAAAATATGAATCTCTAGATGCAACCCCTACCTCTCCCATACAGACGAGACTGGTGTAAGCATGCAACAGATTTTTTTCTCCCAGACGATTCAAATATTGGATTTTGATATAAGAATACAAAGGAATAGATTTTTTTTTTCTCGTTAAATAGTTGAAGACCATATAAGGTTGGTTGAACAACACATATTATTTAACCTCTTTGTCACGAGAGCCACCTCTGAAAAGGGGGCAGTACAGACCAATATTAACAGGTAGCACACCAACATGACGGGAACAAACTCAGCTAAAAGCATCTATCAAGCTTTGCCACCCAAACGAAAGACAATTAAAACCACAAGCAATTATATTGGAATAAACACACAAAACAGCTTTAGCCACTTTAATGTGTCTGCTGATTCCAAAGCAGAGAGACTGATTACAGACATGTCTGTCTCATCACTGTGCAATGGAAACTCGGCGAGCTAGCAGCCAGAGAGCAGAAAAAAAAGATACTATCTTTGGATTTACTTCTCTTTGATTGCCATCGGTGTTTCTAAAGTGAATTTGGCTTCCGCCCATCAATTCTCCTGACTGGTCAATAGAGGTGTCCATCACCAAAATTGACCAATCAGTCAAAATGAGTCAAAAAACAGTTGTATTTGGATGGCATCAATAACCACAGTGATATATCAGTGAAATATAATACGTTTTCCAATTTGGTACCCGAGATAGGTCAAATGGCACATATGGTGCCAACATGTGAATGTTCTGCCTGGACAAACCTGTGTTAAAACATCTGAAAAACTGCTCAGGTTCACCTTCTTAACATCTATTTTGCACAGTTACTCATCAGATACAACTTTACTACTTCCTAGATGAATTGGGATCAGGGTTGGAATTTCATCATTTTAGGGGCAAGGCCATTTGGCCTTCACTTTCCTTTTTTTAGGGCACCAAGGCCACATGACAGGGCAGAAAGGCCATTGAGTAAAATCAGATGGTTTTACCTTTCAGATTAATACCATAACATCCTAATTCATAACATGAATTGTGTATTAAAGCATTTTTAATACCAATATCAAGTAAATGTTATATTGGATTTTTTTAAATACCACCATTTTACAAAGGAATTACTACTTGAAAGCAATAAAACATATTCTGTATGAAATCTTGCTTATAAAGATGCACAAGCACATACACTGGTAGGCAATGTGGACATGACGTAGACTTTAATAGGCTGTCCCTCTCATTATCGCTCAGTGTTCAACCCCGCTATCAAGCCGTTTTATGACTGAACATACTGTTGATGACACAGATGATTCTGGGTCGGGCTTGGGCTTCAGACTCGTGGTGTGAGCGGGACCGGAGTGGAACCGGACCGGTACTTTTATAATAACAATGCCGCTCTCTGCTAAATCCGCTGGCTACTCGTGGCCACTTGCCGTCTCAGCTCTGCCCGTGTTGACTAGAAATATGTGCGCATGCCGGAGGAACCGGAGCGGAACCAGACCGGTACTTTTATAAAAAAAATGCCACTGTGTGCTTTCACTGCCCACTCGTTCAGCTCCACTAGGGAGGCTGTAATTAAGATGACGGTTAAGGTTTAGGAGTGTGTTTATGGGACTTTTTGACCAATCTTCCAGAAGTGTATTTGTGAGGTCACATACCGATGTTGGAGGGAAGGCCTGGCTCTCAGTCTCCACTCTAATTCATTTACATTTACATTTAGGTCATTTAGCAGACGCTTTTGTCCAAAGCGACTTACAATAAGTACATTTGTCAAAAGAAGGAAGGGGGGGGGGGGTGTCGAGGGAGGGTGTTAGTGGGTCATGCTATGTAGAG
Source organism: Chelidonichthys spinosus (assembly GCA_029853015.1). Classification (NCBI taxonomy): domain Eukaryota; kingdom Metazoa; phylum Chordata; class Actinopteri; order Perciformes; family Triglidae; genus Chelidonichthys; species Chelidonichthys spinosus. The sequence goes on along the minus strand of CM056827.1, from coordinate 785,179 downwards.
TCGAGGTGGAGTCTGAACAGGTGAGTCTTGAGCCTTTTTCGGAAGATGGCAAATTACTCTGCTGTCCTGACATTGGTCGGTAGTTCGTTCCACCACTGAGGCGCCAGAACAGAGAAGAGTCTGGACTTTGCTGAGCGACATTTGTTTGATTTCAGCGATGGTGGTACCAGCCGGCCAGCTGAAGTAGAGGAGCGAAGTGCTCGCTTCGGGGCATGAGGTTTGACCAGTGTTTGAAGGTAGACAGGTGCCGTTCCATTGATGGCCCTGAAGGCCAGTGTCATCGTTTTGAATTGGATGCGTGCTGCAACAGGGAGAGGGGGGGTCACGTGGGAGAATTTGGGTAGATTGAAGATAAGGCGTGCTGCAGCATTCTGGATACGCTGCAATGGTTTAATCGCAGAGGTCGGGAGTCCGGCCAGGAGAGAGTTGCAGTAGTCAAGGCGGGAGATGACCAGGGCTTGGACCAAGAGTTGCGTTGCATCCTTTGTGAGGAAGGTCCGAATCCTGCGGATATTGTAGAGGGCAAATCTGCAGGATCGGGCCACAGCAGTGATGTTGGGGGTGCAGGATAGTTGGTCATCGAGGATTACACCCAGGTTCCTCGCAGTTGAGGAAGGTAATACAGTGATGCCCTCGACAGTGACCGACAGGTCCATGTGAAGGCAGTCTTTCCCTGGGATGAAGAGGAGTTCGGTTTTATTCAGGTTAAGCTTGAGGTGATGTGCAGTTGTCCAGACAGAGATGTCAGCCAGACAGTCCGAGATGCGAGTTGCAATGTGAGTGTCAGAGGACGGGGGAAAAGAGAGGAACAGCTGGGTGTCATCTGCGTAGCAATGGTAGGAGAATCCATGCGATGTGATAACAAAACCTAGTGATCTGGTGTATAGTGAGAACAGAAGCGGTCCTAATACTGAGCCTTGAGGGACACCCGTGTCCAGAGAACAGGGTTTGGACATAGAGCCATTTCATGTGACCTGAAAGGTGCGATTTGTCAGATATGATGTAGACCAGGTGAGAGCAGAGTCGGTTATGCCAAGTTCAGCCAGAGTGGAGAGGAGGATTTGGTGGTTGACTGTGTCGAAAGCAGCAGATAAGTCGAGGAGAATGAAAACGGAGGAGTTGGATGAGGCTCTGGCGTCTCGCAGGGACTCGGTCACTGTGAGGAGGGCCGTCTCAGTGGAGTGAGCAGTCCTGAATCCTGATGTATTAGGGTCTAGGAGGTTGTTCCGCGAGAGATAGGATGACAGTTGGTTGTAGGCGGCACGTTCCAAGGTTTTAGAGAGGAATGAAAGAAGAGATACAGGTCTGTAGCTTTGGATGTCAGCAGCGTCTAGGGTGGGTTTTTTAAGGAGAGGCTTCACGGTAGCTGTCTTAAAATCCGCTGGAATGACACCTGAGGTGAGGGAGGAGTTGATCAGGGTGGTGAGGAATGGCAAGATGTTGTGTGAGATGTCCTGGAGAAGAGAGGAGGGAATCGGGTCGAGGGAGCAGGTGGTGGCACGGTTAGATGTAACAAGTGCGTGAACGTCTTCAGAGGTGAGGGGGCTAAAGCTGGTAAGAACATCCGAGTTGAGAGTTGGGGGAGATGTCTTCTGGGAGGGAATAGGCATGAACGAGGAGCTGATGTCATTTACTTTCTTGGTAAAGTAAGTTGCAAAGTCATCGGCAGTAAGGGAGGAAGGCGGGGGAGGGGTAGGAGGGAAGAGAACATGGAGAAGAATTTCCTGGGGTTGGAGGCAGAAGAGTTGATCTTTGCCAGGTTTAGCTGCCGAAACAGTTGAGGTGAAGTCAGAGAGGAGGTGGTGGTAGTGAGCAAGTTCCTCGTGCTGGCCCGATTTCTTCCATTTTCTCTCTGACGCTCGCAACAATGATCTGTTGGTTCGCAGAGGTTCAGACAGCCAGGGAGGAGAGGGAGATGATCGCGCAGGTCGTGAGATTGGGGGACAGAGAGTGTCCAAAGAAGAGGAGAGTGAGGACATCAGGATAGAGCGGAGGGAGTGAGGGATTTCAGGTTGCGGCGGCTGGTGACCATTCAAGGCGTAGAGGGGAGGGATGAGGTGGGCTTCATGGGGAGGGAGAAAGTCACAAATTGGTGGTCGGACACGGTGAGCGGGGTAACAGAGAGTGCAGAGATGCCACAGGATCTTGTGAAGACGAGGTCAAGTTGGTTCCCAGCCTGGTGAGTTGGTGGAGAGGGGGAGAGCGTAAGGTCAAATGCGGAAAAGAAGTCAATGAATTCAGATGAATGCAGCTTTCCCGGGTGGATGTTGAAGTCACAGAGGACGACGCGCGGTGTGCCATCATCAGGGGAGCAGCTCAGGAGGGCATCCATCTCATCCAAAAAGTCACCAAGAGGACCGGGTGGGCGATAGATCACTATGATGTTGAGTTTGAAAGGAAGGGTGACAGAGATGGCGTGGAATTCAAGTGAAGATCAGGGTAGGTGGTCCAGAGGAAGGACCTGGTAGGACCACCTGGGTGAGATGAGGAGCCCAGTTCCTCCTCCTCGCCCTGTTTGTCTTGGGGAGTGTGAAAACAAGTAGGCATTTGAAAGGGCAGCTGGAGTGGCAGTGTTTTCTGGGGTGATCCAGGTCCAGGAAGTGGAGAGTCTGCAGGGAGGCATAGGCTGAGATGGTGTCCACCTTCTTGACTGCAGACTGGCAGTTCAACAGCCCCCCTAGTACCTCAAGTTCCTTACCGGTGGAGAATGGTGGGTAGCAGAGATTGGATGGGTTACAGCCTCGAGTGAAGGGTCTTCGGGAAAATATTCTCCAGTGTGATGTCCTGACTGGGATAAGATAACTGTGATGTCCCCTCCTGCGAGGGGGGACATTGAGATGTTATACCTACCTCAATGGGCTTCCTCGAAGGACTCCCACAGATAGTCTCCCTTGTCTTTGTTCAGATGTCTTGACTCCCACAGATAGACTCCCTTGTCTTTGTTCAGATGTCTTGACTCCCACAGATAGACTCCCTTGTCTTTGTTCAGATGTCTTGACTCCCACAGATAGACTCCCTTGTCTTTGTTCAGATGTCTTGACTCCCACAGATAGACTCCCTTGTCTTTGTTCAGATGTCTTGACTCCCACAGATAGACTCCCTTGTCTTTGTTCAGATGTCTTGACTCCCACAGATATATTCCTTTGTCTTTGTCCAGATGTCTTCGTTCTGATGGCCTGACGCTGCAGCTGGCGCTGTAGTGACAGCCTTTTAAGTGCTCAGTTTACCGCAAGTACTGACTGTGACCCCTCCCTCTAATCAAGTCTTTTCACGACAGCTGAGCTGGCTCAAACAAGCTGATTGCTCACTTAGCATAGACAGCTTCACAAGAATTTCAACAACAAGCTATCAATACTAGACTAAATGTTACAACTAGCTTTACTCACACAATGCCTAAACCCAAATCTACAATTAGTTTCTGACCAACAAGAGACAAAGCAGCTTCCTTCCTTTCTCCAGACAAAATGTGTGAATCTATCTGTGACGTTGGTTATGGTCTGCTGGTTCTACTCAGGACCTCTGCATCAATGATGATTTTGAGTAAGCTTGTGTTAGTTGACAGATACAGCCTATGGATGGTGCAGTGGTTCTCAAATGGTCTATCTTCAGGAAGAAAAACATTTTTCCCTATCATCAAGTCGTGAGCCAAATTTTTAAATCATTCAAGTTTATTTCACAGAAAAATAGCACAGTAGACTTGTCCTGTTAATGGGTTTGTCTTTGACTAAAATGATCTTGTTTTGTCACCAGAAAAATGGCTACAGCTCAAGCTTCTGTATTTGTCACCAGAAACATGGCTAAAAATATCGGGTTTTGTTGCCCCAATTAGATTTTTTTTAATATATTTCCATGTCTGTCCAGACAAAGTGGAACAACAGAGTGCTGGAAGAGGTGAGGGAGAGATGAAAGTTGATGAGCAAGAGTGGAGGTGAGTTGACTATCAATGAATGATGTCCTAAGATAGGAGACTTTGAACTATGTACATATTTGTACAGCAATAAACAGTAATATTTTCATGTTGCTTCAGACTAAGTGGAGCGGAGTGCAGAGGCGGAGAGATGGAAGTTGATGGGCCTCAGAGAGAGATGACACAGAGAGTAGACACTGAGAGGTGAGACCTGGTTGACAACGTAGTTAGTTAGTTTTAACTACCCCACTTGCAGATTTGATAAATGTTAATTGTAAAGGTTATCTGAGGCGACAGTTAATCATATTCAATTTTTTGTATGTTGCACCAGGCAGGAGAAGCAGAGTGTAGGAGAAATTGAGCTGGCTGAATAAGGGGAAAAAGAGAGAGAGGAGGAAGGGCAGCAAGAGACAGACAGCCAAGACCACACCCCAGAGATGAGACTGAGAAAGCAGTTGCCACAGTGGCAGAAAACATCAGACTGGGGGCAAGGCCGAAAAGCAGTGTCCACAATGTTGAGGGACATATAAGTGATCTAGGGGGAAAGGATTCTGGCCCAAACCAAGTAAACTTATCACAATATCCCTGTCAAACTTTGGTGTAAAGAAGCGATCCTTTAACGCTAAGTGGTTTGAAAGCTTTACGTGGTGGGAATACTCCAAATCTAAAGATGCAGCCTTTTGTTTTTCTTGTAGGATTTTTGGCAAACATTTGAAGCATGACACCTTTGTACACACTGGCCTACAGAATTGGAAAAAAGCTCTGGATCTTTGTAGAGAGCATGAGAAATCACCTGCCCATAAGGCAAGCATGCTCTCCTGGCATGGCTATAAATCCAGTGCAGCTCACGGTAGTGTTGTTGAACAGTTAGACTCAGCAAATGAGAAAGAAATCAAAGAGAGACGTGAGTACCTCAGCCGGGTGGTGGCTGTTACAAAGTTTTTGGGTAAACAAAACATCCCATTTCGTGGCCATGATGAAGGCATCTCCAGCAACAACCAAGGAACCTTTCTTGAGTGTATTAATCTCCTGAAAGAGTATGATCCTTTTCTGCAGTCCTATTCAGCTCCATCACATTGTACATATCTATCACCTCCATCCCAAAATGAAGTCATTCAGTGCTGCGCTCAAGAGACAGTCGCAACTATTGTCCATGAAATAAAAGACGCAGGAATGTTTTCAGTCATGGCAGACGAGGCTAGAGATGGCAACACCGAGCAGCTAGCTGTGTGTGTCCGTTATGTAGCTAAAGGGAGTGTGAAGGAGCATTTGCTGGCTATGACGGAACTGAAAGGATTTGATGCAGAGTCTGTAACTGCTGCAATTGAAGAACAGCTAAGATTAAATGGCATAGATCATGTGAAGGTGGTCGTGCAGGCTTACGATGGTGCATCGGTCATGAGTGGGACAGTTGGAGGGGTCCAAGCTAAGTTCCGAGAGAATCATCCCATGGCCATTTATGTGCACTGCTATGCACATCAACTTAATCTAGTCCTGTGTTTCACCTGCCAAGTCATACCTGAGGCCAAGGATTTATTTGACCTGTTACAGAGTGTGTACACATACTTCTCTGTCTCTCTTGTTAACCATCACAAATTCAAGGAGACTCAAAAGCAGCTAGGCTTACAGCCATCTGACCTTGTGCAACTCTCTAAGACGCGCTGGTCGTGCCAGTTGTGTTCTGTGAAAGACATGTTAGACAATCTCCCTGCAGTGCTTCAGTGCCTATCCAGCATCAACAACCCTATGGCAGTGGGGCTCCATGTCAAACTTGCTAGGTTCTCCACTGTGTATCTGTTGATGATGTTCAAGACTTTTTTGTCTGTGACTGAAAACCTACACAAATATCTGCAAAGTCAAACAGTAGACCTGGCCAAAGCTGAGGAGTACAAATGCGCTGCGTGTGCCACTCTAAAAGATATGCGCACAGATGAGAAGGCTGCTGAGCTTTAAGACAGAGCAAAGACCTACTGTGCAGCCAACCAGATCCCAGAGTCATGTGCTGTTACCAGACAAAGGCAGAAGCAGAAACGCATGGAGGACTATGTAGTGGACTCTAGTTGTGGGGCAGTGAGTGACCTCGGTGATGCAGAGAAATTGAAAGCAAACTTGTATCTACCTTGCCTTGACAGTATGGTTGCTGAGATGGATCAGCGTTTTTCATCTCTCAACAGCCAAATTCTAAAAAGGTGTTCAGGCCTGTAATCCAGGATCTGACAACTTCCTCTGTGAGGAGGACCTCAGAGTAGGGCTGGGTATCGTGGCCAATTTCCTAAATCGATTCGATTTCGATTCATAAGGTCCTGAATCGATTAATCACGATTCGATTCGATTCAATTGGCTCTTACATAAAAAAAATGGCTCAACTGTGTTACAAATGTACTTTATTTTTTGCTCTTCACCATAAACAACTCAAGTTCTGCCGACACTCTCTGCTGACTGCATTTTCGTTAGGATGTCGTCTTTCACACATGTATACATCATGGGGATAACTGTTTCAGTCAGATGTTTACGTTGCACCATAACGTAGTGTGGATCGAGCACTAGGGCCTTGACTTTTGCCCAAAAATCATATTCGGAGTTCTTTTGTTTATTAATATTAATATTTGAATATATTTGAATATTTATTAATAATCTTTTGACCATTAAAAGCCTAAGACCTATATGGTATGGTATTTTACTTAAGTTGTATATGTTTTGTCCATCAGAGGGCAGTGTATCAGTCAACGTCAATAGGCAGGCAACATGTTTTCAGAACCTTTATTTATTTAAGGTCAGACATAAACTGTGTATGCATTCAGTTTCATCAAAATAAAGCTAAATAAGCCAGTCGGCGGGGTTTGTTTGCCTATTTACGGGCAGTATTCGGGGCGGTGCGTCTTAAGAGTTTACGGTTTTCAGGACGGAGCGCGAGTGCGGGCTCGCGGAGCGTAATTGTGGGCTCGCGGAGCGTAATTGTGGGCTCGCGGAACCGTGTGCTGCCCGGTGTCGGTGAGAGCTCCAGGCTGCTTTCGGATATTATTTGGGCCGTCAGTGGCGACTGTTCGGCAGTGTTTGTTTGCCTATTTCCGGGCAGTATTCCGGGCGGCGCGTCTTAGAGTTTACGGTTCTCCGGACGGAGCGCGAGTGCGGGCTCCTCGGTGGCTGTTGTCGATGTTGACGCGGCCATTGTTCTGCAAAATTGGCACAAACCAGGGCGCTAACGTCACCTATAGAAGCCATCTTGCACGCTTGTGCGCATGAATGAACGTCAACCGGACGTAAACGTGCCACTGCTGCATCACGCACGAGGGGTAAACTTCATGGGGAAAAATCGATCTCATGCCCTATGAATCGATATTGCAAAATTTAAATGAAATCGATCCAAAATCGATTGAATCGATTTTTTTACCCAGCCCTACCTCAGAGGTCTGGCAGATCATTACAATGTTGATCTAAAACCTGAAGAGGTGTTAGTGGCCAAAAACTATCTGGCCAGAAAGCGGGAGAGCCTTCCAATCACAGACATGCAATATCTTTTCAGCTTGCTAGATCAAGTCATGTTCCCAACCTTGACACAGGTCATTCAGATCTCTCTGACCATCCCAGTGTCCAGCTGCTGTTGTGAACAGACTTGGCTGAGAAGCACAATGGGGCAGGATAGGCTTCACCATCTTGCCATCATGTCAGTGGAGAGAGAGGAACTTTCCAAGTTAAGCCACAGCCAAGTGATTGACCACTTTGCAAAAATGAAAACAAGACGTTACAGTTTACTTCCCAAAAAATGATTCCCTGAAGAGACACACAACAGTTCATTTATTCTTCTACTATGGAAATAAAAGAAACCAGATATGTAGGGGTGCTTTAAAGGGTGATAAGAAATTACTCGATTAAAATAAATTAATTGCAATTAATTGCGTTTTGAACCCGTTATTCCCCACCAGTCCACATGAGGGCGTGCTTGACGCCAGACGTACTCGCCGCACATGCGCGAACACAAGCGAGGCAGGGCTCTGACGACAACAACAAGGCGTACGGGAAGCGGGACGCTGGCAGCAGTGTTTCACACACATTGACCATAGTCTCAATGTTCGCCCAAAATTATTTCATCAAGGCAAATGGACTTAACTAGCGGCTCTAATGATAGGCCTACACAGGACGGCAGCAGCGCGTATTATAAGGGGGAATCCTCGCGGCTGGTTTGGCTCATCAACGTTCTGTTTTTCCCCGTCGCCATGGCAAGGTGTCCCACGCGCCGACCCCCCCTCAGCTGGCGAGTTTGACGGGGCGTATAGCCCCGTTCACATACGTCGCTACTCGCCCGTCACTGGCTTTCTCGCTGAATTCTATCGCATCGCAGAAAGTTACAATTATTTAATTTTATCCACATCCTAGAACACATTCAAATTCTTTGACAGCTGTCACTCAGAGATGGGCGAGTGGTGATGTATGTGAACGAGGCTTCAGTCAAAACCAAAACACCAAGGAAGGCTGAGGAATATTCACCCACTTGTATTATTAATAATAATAATAGTCAAAATAAACTAACAGTATAAAGGCTCAGCACTGTGTTTTAGTCATTTTTGTTTTCGTTTTTTTCTTGAATGCCATTTAGTATGTCAACATTTGGATCAGTACCAGCAGTTTGTAAGAAATTGGTCAGTAATTGATATGTCATATTTTGGTTCTCAAAATTCACCAAATTGATGCATTAATATGAAATTATTCAAAATATGATTTGCATTTTTCTTTATATCATAAGGAAGATAGCATTTTATGTTATGTATACAGTAGATAGAACCTATTCAGAGGGAAATTCAGCTTCTCAGAAGAATTGCCGCTTATCAATTAATCGATCATCGATCGATAAGATGAAACAACTATCGATTAATGAATTACTCGTTAATTTGCATCCCTAGTGCTTTATTTTATTTTTTTACTTTTGTAAATGTTCAATTTGCAGATGTTTACTGAAATAAATATTTCAAAAAGATTCATTGCTCTTCCTTTTTGCTTTTATCAGTAATGGTTTAGAAGTCTAGAGTAAAGTGCACAAGTAGGCCAAATGCATTACCGCAGTACCTTTCAGGTGGGTAATCAAAGACCTAGACAACAACATAGTCTGATATGATTGAATAGTTTAAAGAGCTACTTGTTTTGTTGATGTTTTTTTATGATAAAAAAGTGCTGATGTTTTTTTTCTTGGGCACTTTGCGCGCTCTCATGAACTCTTTGTGCCCCAGGTGTGCCCCAGTACAGTATTAGGTCTAGTGACGCCCCTGAGCAGTGCGACGTAGATGTAAACGACAGAGACACGTGTGCAAGACATGGAGTGTAAAAGATGAAAAAAAACATTAGCGTTTGCTGTGAAGAAAAATGTTGTCTACAGCGAAAAATTCCACCTCAAATCTGAGCAAGTACCTAGCAACCGGCACAGGAATGTGAAACTCATTGAGAAACCCCCAGATACCGACATGACCACTGCAGCAACCACCAAGGGCCCCTCTCTTGCTAAACAGGTGAAAACAGACTTAAAGGCGCTACATGTAAGAATGTGGCCAAAAAAGATACTACACTCAAATTAAAAACACTGCAGCGAGTCGTATCCGTTTCCCCCTCCACCCCCTCCCCTCCAGACTCGAGGTTGCCAGAGCTGTTGGCGTATCCAAATGCGCCGAAGACGGCCGGACAGCGGAGTAACAACGCTACTCATTTCGATCATAGAAACAAACGTTAGCAGCACAGCTTGTAACAGGACAGTGCTAATGCTGCTAGCGTCCAGCCGATGTCCGGACAGCCGGATGCCCGTAACAGGACAGTGCTAATGCTGCTAGCGTTAGCTGTGCTGCTAATGTTTGTTTCAATGATCGAAATGAATAACGTTGTTACTCGACGACGCTAACTTAGATAGCCAAGCTAAGTCTAGGAGAAGAGTAGCCAATTCTGCATCCGATTTCAAATTCCTCTCAGCTTTCAACTGTCTCCACCGTTCAAATGCATCCCCTATATAGACCCTCGCTTTGCCTCGGTTTTTATCTTGGCGTTTTTGTGAATCAAAACAAGCTCTTTTGGGTTTCGTTGCCTCCGCCATTGTAGCTCAGTCGAAACTGGCAACCCGTAGTTGCTCGGCAGCTGAGACTCTACTGACTGCAATGATTTGTAGACGCCGGTGAGTGGCGCCACGTGCCAAAACATGTTTTCACAACATAAACATGATTTTCGGTCCGCAAAATATTTTTTTAAATGCGAATATTTTGGCTGTACAGTTGTTGTTGTTGAGTTCAGTATGTTATATGATCGTTATTCCTGAGTCTCTATGACATATTAGGATGATTTTACAGCCAGTTGCTTTAGATTTCTTACATATTGTACCTTTAAGTGACAGGACTCCACTAAACTGAAGAAGCTTGTCGCTGGCTATATTGTTGAGGACATTTTGCCCATTTCCACTGTAGGCTGATTCATTCCGACGCATCGTAGAAAAAAATATCGACCAAATATTTAGGAGTGAGGACATTTCACGACTGGACTTGTTGCACAGGTGGCATCCGATCACAGTACCAGAATATATATATATATATATATATGTAAAAGTGTTGCGTTTATATTTTTGTCGAGTGTATATACACTCACCGGCCACTTTATTAGGTACACTTTGCTAGTACCAGGTTGGACCCCCTTTTGCCTTCAGAACTGCCTTAATCCTTCGTGGCATAGATTCAACAAGGTACTGGAAACATTCCTCAGAGAGTTTGGTCCATATTGACATGATAGCATCACGCAGTTGCTGCAGATTTGTCGGCTGCACATCCATGATGCGAATCTCCCGTTCCACCACATCCCAAAGGTGCTCTATTGGATTGAGATCTGGTGACTGTGGAGGCCATTTGAGTACAGTGAACTCATTATCATGTTCAAGAAACCAGTCTGAGATGATTCGCGCTTTATGACATGGTGCGTTATCCTGCTGGAAATAGCCATCAGAAGATGGGTACACTGTGGTCATTAAGGGATGGACATGGTCAGCAACAATACTCAGGTAGACTGTGGCATTGACACGATGCTCAATTGGTACTAATGGGCCCAAAATGTGCCAAGAAAATATCCCCCACACCATTACACCACCACAACCATCACCAGCCTGAACCGTTGATACAAGGCAGGATGGATCCATGCTTTCATGTTGTTGACACCAAATTCTGACCGTACCATCCGAATGTCGCAGCAGAAATCCAGACTCATCAGACTAGGCAACGTTTTTCCAATCTTCTATTGTCCAATTTTGGTGAGCCTGTGCGAATTATAGCCTCAGTTTCCTGTTCTTAGCTGACAGGAGTGGCACCCGGTGTGGTCTTCTGCTGCTGTAGCCCATCCGCCTCAAGGTTCGACGTGTTGTGCGTTCAGAGATGCTCTTCTGCATACCTCGGTTGTAACGAGTGGTTATTTGAGTTACTGTTGCCTTTCTATCAGCTCGAACCAGTCTGGCCATTTTCCTCTGACCTCTGGCATCAACAAGGCATTTGCGCCCACAGAACTGCCGCTCACTGGATATTTTCTCTTTTTCGGACCATTCTCTGTAAACCCTAGAGAGTGTTGTGCGTGAAAATCCCAGTAGATCAGAAGTTTCTGAAATACTCTGACCAGCCCGTCTGGCACCAACAACCATGCCACGTTCAAAGTCACTTAAATCACCTTTCTTCCCCATTCTGATGCTCGGTTTGAACTGCAGCAGATTGTCTTGACCATGTCTACATGCCTAAATGCATTGAGTTGCTGCCATGTGATTGGCTGATTAGAAATTTGCGTTAACGAGCAGTTGGACAGGTGTACCTAATAAAGTGGCCGGTGAGTGTATATCCTATCACAGTACCACGCTGGAATTCACTGAGCTCCTGAGGGCAACCCATTCTTTCACATGTTTGTAGAAACAGTCTGCATGCTGAATTGCTTGCTTTTATACACCTGTACCTTGTGATTCTGACACTTCTGCAGGAGCTAAAGCAAAAAAACAAAAACAAAAATCCTGAGCCTGAACTGTTTCTTTTGTGTGTGTATTTGAAAAAGTGGGTGGTATATTGTGACTCCTCCGTAAATGATTGCATACACTTGCAAATGTATCTCTGAATGACAAGGAATTGGAATTAGAACTACTAGAATGTTTCCTCAGTAAATTTCTTACTTTTGATTCATCAGCCACATGATTAGGCATCATTTGATAGGGAAAAAAAGCTTCTGAATTTAGAAAATGGAAACGGAAAACACGGAATTTGGGAAAAATAAAACGGAATCTAGAAAACATTAAAACAGATTTCAAAGGGCCCTAACTAAGACTTGCTAAAATCAGATTCCATAATTAAGTTTAATGGCATTTTGCCCAGACTGAAGACAGTCTTAAGCCTGTAATTACATCTGGTGTAGCAGGTCAAACAGAGAGGCCTCAGTCAGTTTGATAAAAAAAATCTCACAGCAAAAATCTTTGCTACTGTATCGGCCATATATGAAAAAGGGTTAAGCCTGCACAACGTGAGAGGCAACATCACTTCCACAATCTTTCTTTGGCCTCAGCTAAAAGACAGGTTTACAACTCCATGAATACAGTCAAAAAGACCATTTGTTTGAGTTGTCTTTGGTCAAAGTTGACTTACTACACCAAAGATGGTAGGGATTAGGGCCCAAGCGCTGACAACGTCGGGCTGCGAAGTAGGGATGCAAATTATAGAGTAATTCATTAATCGGAAGTTGTTTCATCTTATCGATTGATAAGCGGCAATTCTTCTGAGAAGCTGAATTTCCCTCTGAATAGGTTCTATCTACTGTAGGCCTATACGCAACATAAAATGCTATCTTCCTTATGATATAAAGAAAAGGCAAATCATATTTTTAATAATTTCATTTTAATGCATCAATTTGGTGAATTTTGAGAACCAAAATATTAGTGCTGGGCGGTATACCGGTTCATACCGAATACCTGTGTTTTTTTTGTTTATGATATGAATTTTTCATATACCCCAATACCGGTGAGTGTGTAGCGTATGAACGTCGGGAACGCAGAGCGGCGGAACGTCGCGCCGCCGGACATTGTTTGAGAGGGGGCTGTTTAGCAGCTGCACCAAACAAGCAGCATATGAGAGCACAGCCTGTGTTGAGCGTACGATGCAGTGAAAAAATATGCATTTTTTTCCCGCCGAAACTCTCGCCGAAAGTTCCAAACGAGCAAGCTATGAAAAAGAAGAACTTGTGCCGAAAAGAGGAGCCGTGTCTGTTGTTTGGAAATTCTTCAGCTTTAAAAAATCCGACGTCGAACAAACAACAATATTCTGCAAATGCTGTCGGGCTAAAGTTGTAGCCGCAGTGCGGGAGAAAAGACGAGTCAAATGTCACTCAAAGACGCGTTTGCTAGGGGGACTGCCTACGACAAGAAAAGCAAACGGTGGAACTATTTATTTTTTCTATTTATTTGGTTTAATATGATTTATGGATGTTGCCTTAATTTATGTTCAGTGGATAAAGAAGTCTTCACTTTGCAGTAACAGGAGACGTATTCACATTGTGTAGCCAGTTGGTTTACAAAAGATGTTTTTTCAACAGTCATGCATTCTGATTCCTTCACATCATTAATACTAGTGTGGACATTCATGTTTTTCTACAATATTCACTCCTCATGACAGTAAAATATGTCATTCCAAACTAATTTACTGCAGTAATTATTCTCTAAATTATTAGAAAATGAGGTTAACACCCAGTCGTGCTTGAAAAAAAAAAATACCGTCAAATACCGTGAAACCAATATCATTTTGAAAAATACCGTGATATAAATTTTTGGTCATACCGCCTAGCACTACAAAATATTACATATTGTTCCGTGACCAAATTCTTACAAACTGCTGGTTCTGATACAAATATTGACACACTAAATGGGGTTAAGGAGTTTAAGCATTCAAGAAAAGATGACAACAAAAATGACTAAAAGACAGTGCTGAGCCTTAAAACTATTAGTTTATTATAACTATTATTATGAATATAAGTGGGTGACTATTCCTCAGCCTTCCTTGGTGTTTTGGTTTTGACTGAAGCCTCGTTTACATACGTCACCACTCGCCCACCTCTGAGCGACAACTGTCAATGAATCTGAATGTGTTCTAGTGGAATGTGGCCAGGACAGGCGATGCGATGTGGGCGGGGACAGAGATAAAATAACTTCAACTTTCTGTGACGCGAGTGAAGCAATTACCAATCGGAATGTAGAATAAAGATGATTGACAGTTGATGTCAACAGAGAGTTCCACAGAGAGTTGCCGCTTGAACTAGCTGCCGGCGGCAGTGAATTTGTTTTGCCAGCAAGTAGAATTCAAAGAGAAAGCGAGTGACGGGCGGGTAGCAATGTATGTGAAAGGGGCTACGCGCCGTCAAAATCGCCCGCTGAGGGGGGTCGGCGCAGCGGACGCCTTGCCATGGCGACGGAGGAAAAACAGAACATTGATAAGCCAAACAGGCCACGAGGATTTCCCCTTATAATAAGCACTACTATCCCATTTAGGCCTATTATTAGAGCCTAAATTAGACAATGGCGGTGCGCCATAGTCTCGGCCATGTGTGGGAAACACCACTTCTCGTTTGTCTTCTTGTTGTCGTCAGAGCCCTGTTTCTCTTGTGTTCACCAGTGATGGGCGTTACTTATAACACCGTTACTTTTTTCAGTAACGAGTAATCTAATTGATTACCTATCTCATTATTATAGCGCCGTTATCGATACTGCCAAAAAATGTGTCGCGTTACTTCATTGAAGGCAGAAAATAACAAATGTCACGCATGTGGTTGGAAAGGCTTTAAGGACAAAAAGTTACTCAAAGATGCTCCTAAAATTTAAGGGCGTGGCCAGGGCGACGCCATGACTGCACTACTATTTTGAACCTGACATACATTTACATTTAGGTCATTTAGCAGACGCTTTTATCCAAAGCAACTTACAATAAGTACATTTGTCAAAAGAAGGAAACAAAGAAACCACAACGTATCATTGCGGATAAAGTAAGAGCTAAAAATAGTTCAAGTGTTGGGTCCTCATCTGAGCGCTATGATCAGTGTAGCGCTCAGATGAGCTATAGGTAAGGGTATTAGTGGGTCACGCTATGTAGAGTCGAGGTGAACAGGTGAGTCTTGAGCCTTTTTTCGGAAGATGGCAAATGACTCTGCTGTCCTGACATTGGTCGGGAGCTCGTTCCACCACTGAGGCGTCAGAACAGAGAAGAGTCTGGACTTTGCTGAGTGACATTTGTTTGATTTCAGCGATGGTGGTACCAGCTGGCCAGCAGAAGTAGAGGAGCGAAGTGCTCGCTTCGGGCGTGAGGTTTGACGGTGTTTGAAGGTAGACGGGTGCCGTTCCATTGATGGCCCTGAAGGCCAGTGCAATCGTCTTGAATTGGATGCGTGCTGCAACAGGGAGCCAGTGGAGGTCACGGAGGAGGGGGGGTCACATGGGAGAATTTGGGTAGATTTAAGATAAGGCGTGCTGCAGCGTTCAGATGTTGAAGTCACTGAGGACGACGAGTGGTGTGCCATCATCAGGGGAGCAGCTCAGGAGGGCATCCATCTCATCTAAATAGTCACCAAGAGGACCGGGTGGGCGATAGATCACTATGATGTTGAGCTTGAAAGGAAGGGTGACAAAGACTATCTTTACTCACAGAATGCCTAAACCCAAATCTACAATTAGTTTCTGACTTATAAACAAGAGACAAAGCAGCTTCCTTCTTTTCTCCAGACAAAACTTCAGCGTTTCTTCTCCGATCTGCTCCAAAATATTCATGCTTGATAAGAGTCACGTCCTGAACACAACTGTATTGCAAATTTGACTCACAGTCAGAGCGCCACCTAATGGCGACATGAAATGTGAGTGATTTTATGCCCTTTTTCAGAGGGACAGTCCCCCTTTAGGTTGGGCATACATGCATGAAATATTTTTTCCTAGATAGCCTATGTGGAATTGTACAAAAAAGCCTCTTGGACCCACTGCCTAGTGTCAACAAGAAGTGGGCAAAGAAAATGTTTAAACCACCTGCGTATCAGCTCTGTGTAGGGTTGGGCGGTATGAGCAAAATCTTATATCACGGTATGAATAATTTCATATCACGGTAACGGTATATATCACGGTATGGTTTTTCCCTCTGTAAATTCAATTAATGGCTTAAAAATAACCATACTGTCGCATTTGATCATTTTCTTCTTTTATTTTAATTTTTTCACAGCAGTATAACATTATTTTAAAGAAAATATAATAATATAATAAATAATAAGCCACAAAGAATGTGCAAATGTTTGGTAAACATTTGAACTCCAGCTTTAACTTAAGCTATAGTGTGTGCAATGTAAACACAGAGCTCAATCTTAATAAGAAATAAAAATAACGAATGAGAAAAAGTATGAGTCGTGATGGCCTCCGTTATCTCCCTCCCTTGATGTCATTTATTGTCATATGGGGTGCCATCGGCGAAAGACTCATAATACTGCTTCGCATGTTTTATCTTTAAGTGGTGGAAGAGGTTACCGGTGTTTCCACCTGCAGCAGCAACAGTCGCGTGACGGTCTTTGCAGAGTTTTGCTTTTTGTTCATTGTTGGATTTTCTAAATCCCAAAAAGTTCCACACAACAGATGTAGCGTCCTTTTTCAGAATGAGTTCATCCTCTTCGTCATGAGTGGGTTGCGTTGCCTCCGTTTCCTCGTGACGTTCACTCTCCGCCTCCGCCATGATTGTTATTACTTGGGTAAAGCGGTTTCTTCTTCGTCATGCTCATGCAACCACGCAAGCAGTCTGCTGCAATGCCTGCAGTGCCCCGTGTGTCGAGGCGGTGTAATTACAGTGACTCAGAGCGATGCCGCAGACATCTGCGCTTTAAACGGTAATAAACGGTATTGCAAAATCTCTACCGGTAGACACTTTTATACCGTCCCACGGTATAATACCGTCATACTGCCCAACCCTAGCTCTGTGACTGTAAATAGTGGGGGAGGGGAAAGAGAAACACTTAGGGTACTCATGTGCTGTTCACACGAAGCAAAACAAACGTTTCTGCTACAAAAAAGCAGAAGAAGAGACGGATTTGCCATTGCTATGGCAACACGTGAGAGTTAAGGCTAATCTCCGTCCGACCACCCGATCAATAAACACCCATAAGATGACAATTTGGCCTGTATAAATAAAACCAACAATAAGCATCAACAGCCGTCACCCTAAGTACCTTGACGAGGCGTTGTCACACGTTGGGATGGATTAATTAGACAAAGAAATGCCTACATCAGGGCTCTAGACTAACTTTTTGCATTGGTTGCACTGGTGCGCCTAACTTTTTTTTTTTTTTTAGGTGCACCAGCACAAAATTTAGGTGCACCCACATTTTTCATCGCGTCGCCTTTAAAGCCAAAAAGTCACCTTTTATCGCTCTCCTTTTACATAATGACACCCCCTCATGGCCTAGGTTAACTGCAGCACCATCAGCACCCAGAGCACCCGTTTTCTCCAGCCAATCTGCACACTGATGCCCAAGCGCAGCAAATGCTTGCTTTGTGGCACAATAAAAAGATCATACAGGTCACTAGCCTATAGATTGAAAATGGAAAACTGTTTGTGATCTTAGCCTAGCCTACTTATATTTTTACTTAGGCTATTCATTTTTAATAATATTAGGAATAGGCTATACAATTTCCTATTCATGATCAGTGTTTCCCCTATAATTTTTTTCAGGCCCGGTGGTACCCACCGAAAAAACCCTAAACAGACAAGACACGTGGGATGGTGTACTGGTGCAGTTGGATTTAGTCAGGTGGCACAGCAAGCAGTCTGCAATTCTGCAATTATTATATTTGCATTCAACATTTTTGTTCAACCAGAGTGTATTCAAGATCACAAGGAGGGAGTGACTTATTAAGGTGCCGGTTGATGGAAATGATCCAAAATTAGTAGGGATGCACGATATTGATTTTTTTGAAGCCGATACCGATATCGATAACTTTCTGCTCCTCGGGACCGATACCGATACCGATAATATTGTTATTCGTTTTTGAATGTATATTCAGATCAAATTCAGGTCAAAAACACTAATGACTAAGCTTAGGTAGATTTAGCATAGCTTTGCCTTTTACCAAACACCATACCAGATGTATCACAGTGACATGATAATGTGTTAATACTATGAACAAAAGAAAGCCAAGAACAGTTTTGACTCTTCAATAAAATTACAATATTTATATATATATATATATATATATATATATATATATATAATGTGAAGAGTAGATAAACAACTATGTGTATTTCAACGGTATATCTGCACTACTACTGTCTATACCATACACACTCTCTGTCTCTCTCTCTCTCTCTCTCTCTCTCTCTCTCTCTCTCTCTCTCTCTCTCTCTCTCTCTCTCTCTCTCTCTCTCTCTCGCGCTCTCTTTTTAAAGAGAACGGATAAATACAAGAAGTGTACAAACTTCTTAGTTACAGAAACATGGCGTATTAATTTTATGGGGTTTAATGGAAAAAATAGCTCTGAATGAACAACAGCTGAGCAGAAGCGCTTGTCGACCGCCGCGGAGAAATACGCGTCTGGTCTGAACGGGGGGTGCGCGGATCGCTCGCGCTTCCGCGTGCAGTGTGAACCTGGCGTGAGAAGGGAGCACTCGATTTGTGGATTAACTCCCTCCTCCGAAACCTGTGATACCACAGTAACCACATCACATGCTAAACGGGAGGCGCCTAGAAAAAAACTAACGTCCCTCATCCCAATCCACCCGTAGCACTGTTTTAACACACACATCCTATCGTCGGATTATCGGAGGTATTAATAATTGTATCGGATTTATCGGGATGACGTCATAATTCCTATTATCGGTCCGATAATTATCGTGCATCCCTAAAAATTAGGGTCCGGAAAAATATGTCTGGAAAATGATGAGCATCACATTATAATACCTACAGATATTGTAAAACACTACAACGACATATGAGTGCATAATGTCTTATTTTATCAAGTAAAATATAAGGTTTATTATAGGTTTACTCAACAGCAGTTAACTTAAAGTTCCACATCTTATCAAAAACAATCCTCCCCCTACAGGGGGTCCCCACACCCCTTACGGGCCAAACTGGCTTTGGCCCGTAAGCCGGTTGTACATACGTCATCACGTCCTAATACTAAACACACATGGCTTGATGTTGTTTTTAAGGAGTGCCGTCTCTGCATATATTTCTCGACAACACTCGATCTGCATCAGCGCAAAGCGCACGAGCGGATCGGACGGAGACACACAGCGGCATTTTTATTATGTAAAAAAAAAATAGTATGGACCCTATGGACCCCAGGAAGATTAGTGGTCGCCAAGGCGGCAGCTAATGGGGATCCATCTAATAAATACATTTAAAAAAAAAATTATAAATGTACTGGTCCAGTACTGGTCCGGTTCCGCTCACACCACGAGTCTGAAGAGTGCATCAGCTTAGTAAAATACAGTGTCAACTTTCCGTGTTTTCAAAGTAGAAAGCGACATCGTGGTGGTTTAACGAGGCAGAGCGGCATCAGAACAACATCAAGCGCGTAAAGTCCATGAAGAAGAACGTAGCGGGAGTGCGCAGCGAGGTTTGTTGTGGCTGCGCGTCTTGCGGAGCAAGTCTACACTGTGCTGCGCGGAGGCGTCCTAATGTAAGTGATTATTGATTTATGAATGAATTGATAGGTGGCTTATTTTTGGTATATTGATTTTTGTCCTGATCCGATATTTGGATCGGATCGGCCGCCGATATTAGCAAAAAATGCAGATCAATATCGGATCGGCTTGCACGGGAAAATCCCGATCCGTTTTTTTTTATTCAAAACTCGGTCCGTGTTTTCTAGCGCACCGATGTAGGTAATCCATTCCAGTTTTTTTTAAGTTTTTCCCCAAAATCCGGCAACCTATCAATTCATTCATAAATCAAACATTTACATTAGGAGGGCCTCCGCGCAGCACAGTAGACTTGCTCCGCAAGACGCGCAGCCACAACAATCCTCGCCGCGTGCTCCTGCTACGTTCTTCTTCTTGTACTTTACGTGCTTGATGTTGTTCTGATGCCGTTCCGCCTCGTTAAACCACCACGATGTCGCTTTCTATTTTGAAAACACGGAAAGTTGACACTGTATTTTGATAAGTTGTTGCACTCTTCAGACTCGTGGTGTGAGCGGAACCGGACCGGTACCGGAACCGGACCAGGTTCCATGCTGCCTGCTCGCACAGATTCGCTCGTGCGCACATGCAGGTCGAGTGTTGTCGATAAATATATGCACTCCTTCAAAACAGCAACAAGCCATATTGTGTGTGTGTTATTAGGACGTGATGACGTGTGTACGGGCTAAAGCCCGTTTGGGCTGGAGCAGTGTGAATGCAAAGCAAGGGACCCTCTGTGGGGGGGAGGATTGTTTTTCCTAAACTGTGGAACTCTGAGTTAACCTATTTCTACCTGAATTTCTATGAACTATTAGGCTGTTGAGTAAACCTATAACTTATATTTTACTTGATAAAATAAGACAATATATGCACTCATATGACGTTGTAGTGTTTTACAGTATCTGTAGCTATTAATGTGATGCTCATCATTTTCCAGCCATATTTTTCCGGACCCTAATTTTGGATAATTTCCATCAACCGGCACCTTAATAAGTCACTCTCTCCTTGTAATCTTGAATACACTCTGGTTGAACAAAAATGTTGAATGCAAATATAATAATTGCAGAATTGCAGACTGTTTGCTGTGCCACCTGACTAAATCCAACTGCACCAATACACCATCCCACATGTCTCGTCTGTTTAGGGTTTTTTTGGCGGGTACCACCAGGCCTAGAGTTCTCAACGGGTCGGCCCAGCCCGACAAACCCGAAGGGACCCGAAGTTTCGGGCCGGGTCCGGGCCGAAAAAATACGCAAATGAGCCGGGTCGGGTCGGGCCTCGGGCTTCCTTTTTTTTTATAAAACACATTTCATTAAAAAATAAAAAATAAAAAAACTGTAGGTTGTAAATTATATATTGTTTGCTGTGAATCATCGCTGTTCACGTTTGGTCAATCTGGCTGCCTGCTTCATGGGGCAGACGCACACCTGACGACGCTGCGTGACCGCTCACTCCTATAGCCTGGCTGGAGAAGATGGAGCTGGTCAAAAGTAAACTTGCCACAGGCGAAATATTTAATTTAATATTTATTTACGGCATATTTATTTATATAGGCTATTTAAAGTTTTGGTTGTTTGTGTTAAATCTTTTAATTTTAAATAAAGTTTCATTTGAATTCACGTCTGCTGTCTGTCTGATCGTGATAACAAGTGTATGAGGAAAACAATGCAGGCGCGCGGGGGGTCGGGTTCGGGCCGACAATTCATGCTGGTGTGTCGGGCTGCGTCGGGTTCGGGTTTAAAAACCTGCGGGCCGGGTCGGGTCGGGCTGTAATTTTCAGGCCCGTTGAGAACTCTAACCAGGCCTGAAAAAAATTCTAGTGCAATACTTGCCACAATAAAGTCAAGCGTGGTGGTAAAGCGGTAAGATTGACTATTTATTATTTAGTCTATTTTGTGTTTATTTAACCCTGTTAAGAATCAACAGGTCAGCTTCTCATTACCAACCATTGTGGATTATTCAAACTAACCTAATTAAGTTGGCTAGTTGTTCTTAAGAGGGTCATTCCATGTCATTTCATCAAATGCCTCCCACCTGACCATCTCAGATTGTCCTGAAAAAATTCAAGTACAAAGACACACTTGTTAATAGGACAAATCCAAAACATTAAGTCTCTACTGTCAATAGTTTTCTCATGAAACATCATTGAATGAAGGGTAGTTTCAGACGGTTTTTGACATCATACTCTGAAAAGCCATTTTTAAACAGCAATATCTGGAAAACTATCTCACCTGTGGCCTTCAAAATTTCTACAGCATATATCTGTTACTAATAGCCTCCAGACATGACATATCAGGGGTGTAGCTCAATGATAACTTAGTATGGTAGGTACTTTAAAATGAGGCTTGTTGAAATAAAGTAGTACATTTGAAGAGTGGCTGAGCTCCCATTTTTGCAGATAAAAGACTTCTATCACTTCTGCCTCTATCTCTGGTGTTAGCTTTAACATTCTACAAAACATGGTTTCTCTTAGATAATTAGTTTCACAGATATTAAGGCTAAAAAATGGAAGTAAACACATCTTTGCCCAACTTCAGAGCCATATTCCAAAAAAATGACAACAAGTATCAGGTCCAAACTAGGGCTGCAACGATTCATCGAGTTACTCGATTAACTCGATTATGAAAATTCCTCGAGGCAAAACATCTGCCTCGAAGCCTCGTTAATTCCTATGACGCGGCTATGTGCAGGGATCCGATTGTTCCACACGGACCGTTGTTCAGGAAGCACACCAGCGCGTCATACACGGTCATTCATTCTGAATTTAGTTGGCGCAATGGCGGAAAGTCAGACTCAGAATGTCCGTAAACGACAGAGAGTATCGGGGCTAAACAACGGTACCCTGCTTGCCCATGTGAGCGATTTATTTCCGACAACAAAACGAATGCGTAAAGTAGTAAAATGTGTGACTAGATGTCTCCTCGTCTCCGTGGCGCATTTCTCCGTTTTGTTTATGTATATCGATCACTTCTCATCCGCCATCTTGCGAGTGACGTATAGAGTTACGTTTATGCATCGGACGCTCGTATTGGCTCCCATAGCAGCTTTTACAGCCAATCGGAAAGCCTGATTTACGCTTGGCTGTGAGTTGTTGTGTTTGCCCAAACCGACGGAGGAGTTCAAAGCAGAGAAAAGAATGGTCAAACAGTTACTGTAGTGATAGAGAAAGCTAAATACATAAATGGCACAGAAGAAGTACACTATATACACACATACTTAGGGCAGGGAGAGGAAAGGGCCATTGCTGGCAAAACAAAACGTAAATTAAATGTTATCCATGTTTTATCCAAGTTGATTTAACTGTATAGTTGTTAAATTCTCACTGGCACTTAATAAATGGGCTTAGTTTTGGAGCCAAATTTTGGAGTTGTTTTTTTTAGAAATGCTTGATCATTTTACAGCCACATCATTTTCGTTATGCATTATTTGTTTTGGTTGTTTAAAAACGCAATTTTTTTTTATCCGATTCCTTGATTAATCGATCGATAAAGTGCTAAATTAATCGATTACAAAAAGAATCGATAGCTGCAGCCCTAGTCCAAACTTACTTTTTTTGAAAGATCATATTCTTGTTAAAGGAAAAGTTCGGAATTTTGGACATAGGCCCTCATTTCCAACTTACCCGAGGTGATATAGGTCAGTGGAGACCGTTTTCAGCACAATTGGTCCAGTCCTTATAGTTGCACAAGTCACTGTAGCTAAACTGGTGTTGAGCTAGCGCACGTCAACGGTAACATCCAGCCTGTCACTAAAAACAGCTTTAACTGCTCCGCAGAACACCCGAGACAAATGTATTATAACGTCGGACTATCGATGTACATGTCAGTGTTGGTAGAATAATTAAAAAAATTAAACCAACCTTGCATTTTCAATGATAAAACATTTTGAGGGACTAGTTTCTCAGCAGCAGCAGAATTTTACTTTGCGTGCTAGTAGTAGTGCGTAAAAACGAAACCTAAGCGCCCTACAGTCGTGACAGCTAGTACTCGTAGCAGCGTTATAAAAATGGTGCTTCAGTGTGCGTTCCTGTTATCCTGATTCCTTCCCGCTAGCATAGGACTGACAGCAGCTGAATAAACTCGCGTGATTGTCAGCGAAACCGAAACCGTCTTCCTCTGTAGCCTCACTAGCCCGGAGATATCAATCCGCCGCTGGCGTAGCCTTAGCAACAACAGGGAACAAAGTATAAGCTATTCCAATGCCATGCAAGGTTGGTTTAATTTTTTTAATTATTCTACCAACACTGACATGTACATCGATAGTCCGACGTCATAATACATTTGTCTCGGGTGTTCTGCGGAGCAGTTAAAGCTGTTTTTAGTGACAGGCTGGATGTTACCGTTGACTTGCGCTAGCTCAACACCAGTTTAGCAATCAGTGACTTGTGCAACTATAAGGACTGGACCAATTGTGCTGAAAACGGTCTCCACCGACCTATATCACCTCGGGTAAGTTGTAAATGAGAGCCTATGTCCAAAATTCCGAACTTTTCCTTTAAAATCATATAAAAAATCAGGAGGGTGTTTTGCCTCATTTTGTCGCAGTGATTTTTTAAAATCCTGATATTGCTGGTGTTTTTGTGGCCGGTTTTGGTACTGCATGTCCTAACAGCCCACTAGTAAACATCACAGGAGGCTAATTCAATTGTGTTTCTTACCATTTACCAAAGACTTACATGTGACTAAATGCTACTGATAAATTTAGCCTCACGAAAACATTCAAATGTAGCACAGTTGTAGTTACAGAGGCAATAAGTCCTTCAATGTGAGTTAAACATGCTGAAAGCAGCTTTTAATGTCTTAAACCATGAACAAACATAGCATAATATTGAAGACTGTACATTTTGTCATACTTTAAGTATATAAATACCACAACCAAATCAAATAATAATCTTAATTTGAGCATAAAGATTTTACATTACAATAGAAAAGTCTCCAAAGTTTGATATTGTATAACAGTTTGTCTCTATGCTCACTATGAGGGATCACACATTTTCTTTTAGATCTAATTCCTTCGTCACATTCATTAATTTGGCAGTCACTTTACAAATTGTCTAATGTACATCTCTGCTCTGTTGTGCTCATCTTTTTTGATGGCATACATGCGCCCAGTTTCTGTAGAGGGAACGTCAAATCTTGCAATTCTATGCTGCAGTGGGACATTGCACATGTCTTCTCTTCTTGGCCAGTAGAAACTCTTGGCAGGGCCATGTGGGTGCATGAACTGAACCAGTACATCTTCATCTTCATCTTCATCTTCATCTTGAAGATCTCCGATACTTCCTATCAACCATTCCTGATCATACACACAACTCACATATTGTCTCATAGTGAGCATAGAGACAAACTGTTATTCAATATCAAACTTTGGAGACTTTTCTACTGTAATGTAAAATCTTTATGCTCAAATTAAGATTATTATTTGATTTGGTTGTGTAATGTATGTATTTAAAGTATGACAAAAAGTACAGTCTTCAATATTATGCTATCATGTTTAAGACATTAAAAGCTGCTTTCAGCATGTTTAACTCACATTCAAGGACTAATGTAACTATAACTGTGCTACATTTAATGTTTTCGTAAGGCTAAATTTATCAGTAGCTTTTAGTCACATGTAAGTCTTTGGTAAATGGTAAAAACACAATTGAATTGCCCTGCTGTGATGTTTACTAGTGGGCTGTTAGGACATGCAGTACCAAAAATGGCCACAAAACCCCACCAATATCAGGATTTTAAAAAATCACTGCGACAAATTGAGGCAAAACACCCTCCCGGTTTTTTAATATGATTTTAACAAGAATATGATCTTTCAAAAAAAGTAAGTTTGGACCTGATACTTGTCATTTTTTTGGAATATGGCTCTGAAGTTGGGCAAAGATGCGTTTACTTCCATTTTTGAGCCTTAATATCTGTGAAACTAATAATCTAAGAGAGACCATATTTTGTAGAATATTTAAGCTAACACCAGAGATAGAGGCAGAAGTGATAGAAGTATTTTATCTGCAAAAATGGGAGCTCAGCCACTCTTCAAATGTACTAGGCTGGGTGAACCCTGCCTGAACTTCCGGGAAATTTGGATTTCGCTCGGCAGTTTAGGCTGGACACCCTCAGGCTTACTTTCGCTGTTACATTGCCAGAATCTTTGGCTCCAATCAGAAACGGCCATTCTCTCCTGGCACGCTATTGGCCTGCTCTGATTGGTTGTAGGACTATCCAATTGCGTACGGAGTCATTTGAACGACGCCTCTTGAGCAGTAGAAACAAAGCGCAGCTTCCCCAGACTAATGTTCAATCTTAAAAGATTGACCTTAGTATGGTGAAAACCAGACTACAAATGTACTACTTTATTTCAACAAGCCACATTTTAAGTACCTACCATACTAGGTTATCATTGAGCTACACCCCTGATATTCCATGTCTGGAGGCTAGCAGTAACATATATGCACTGTAGAAATTTTGAAGGCCACAGGTGAGATAGTTTTCCAGATATTGCTGTTTAAAAATGGCTTCTCAGAGCATGATGCCAAAAACCGTCTAAACTACCCTTCATTCAATGATGTTTCATGAGAAAACTATTGACCGTAAAGACCACATATTTTGAATTTTTCCTATTAACAAGTGTATCTTTGTACTTTAATTTTTTCAGGACATTCTGAGATGGTCAGGTGGGAAGATTTACAGAAATTTGATGAAATGACACGGAATGACCCAAGAGTAAAACCCTTTTCAACATGAGTCTGACAACAAAATAAGTAAATATCTTTAATCTTTAATACATGCTTGGATCGGCCGGTATTGGCCGATACTAAAAGCTACAATATCGGTATCGGATCGGAAGTGCAAAAAGCTGGATCGGGACATCCCTAATTGTATGGCCTATTTAATACTGGTGATATTCATGCTGGCTTAAAGGACCATCTATGTCGAATTGTGACTTCTCTCCATTGGCAGAGAGGTCTTCAAAACATCTTGTGTTCATCAGTGTCTGCAGTGTATACTTGAGTAGAGCTCAAGCACACCTGTTTCAACCGCCATTCATGTTGAAACGGTGTAAAAGTTCAAAACAGTCTAATTTCAGTGTATGAAAAATAGTTTCTTACAGGAACTGAATTTCATTCTGAAATGTTAATTGAATATTGTCCAAACACAATCAAACAATCTCAGAAATGAAGCATTTTGGTAAACATGGTGGAGGTTTATGGAAGCTAGGTGGCCGATGTTGTTGATGGACAATGACATGTAGTAACACTGGTATGATCATTTAAATACACAAGGTGATAGTTACTTACAACTTTATCCTGAAAGCCTGCATTGCTGTTCTGTTATAGTATGAAACAGTTAATCACAGCTGGACTTTCTAAGTCCATTCAGTACAGGGAGTCACATCGAGAAAACCTGAATTAGACAAATTCTAAACCCTGGACAGTTTTCCTTCCCATTTATTGGGTCAAAGGTGTGACGTCAGAAAGTGCATGCAAACGTTACTGCTCTGTTCCAAATACAAGACACAGACAGCTGTGTACATTAATCATAATTCATCAACATATATCCCCACTGGTATGTATCTGGGTCCGGCTTAACTAGGCTTGCCTAGTTATTGTTCATGTATATCCTTGAAGGTTTGCCACATGTGTTTGAATGGCATCTTACAATTAAACTTGCTAATGAGTGCATATTATTAAGTGGTGATGGCAACTATTACAACAGCGAAAAAACGTCCCTCCCAACATTAAATACGTTCATTTCACACTCTGCGAGACAGGCAATAAGGGAAATAAGGGAAATCGAGCTGTACCAACATGGCCTTGTCTCTCCACCCACACTCCAATGATCAAGTTAGCTGCACCACCTCTCCCTCGACTCTATGAATGGATTTAGGTTCCTGAGAATACTTACAAGCAAACCAGAAAGACTGAAGCACAGCTTTGTTCAAGGTCGTTGCCTCCTGTCACCATTTCAAAAGTCGGACAACTATACAGCTTGTAAGCTGTTTGAGCAGAGGAGCTACAATTTGCTAATGGAGCTAACGTTAGCTGATACGACTGTAGCAGATTTCAACATTTCAGGAGCAGCGACTGTTCAATCTGCGCGCTACACATCTGAAATTCCGTTTGCTGCTTTCCAATGTTTGGGAAAATATAACAACGTGGTGTTGTCGCAGGTCAATTACCACTGGAACTAGCCAACGCAGGAAGTTAGTTAAGGCCACAGTAGTTTGTGTGTGTTTGGCCTCAGTGTAGGCTGACAACGTTAGCTCCGTTGAAACACATTTGAAATAGCTAGCGAAGTGGAGAGGGTGCAGTAGAAAATCAAGCAAAGCAATGCCAGGGCACAACAACGTCAATATTAACGAGCTGCAGTGAACACGGAAGCTTTTGAACCATATCAACAACTCGCTACCCAGCTAGCGTTTACTAGCGTCTGTGGTAGTAACAAGACGTAGCCTGACAGAAGCTAACGTTGACTAACATGCTAGCCAGCCAGCAAACTAGCCAATGTTGGCTAACGCTGAATTTATGCCCATGCAGTATATTCATTCATAAACATAGCTAAAGTTATCTTATTTCACAAACACCTTTGTACAGCGTTTAAAAAGAATAGATTACGTACCTAAAGAGTTGTTCTTTCTGTCACTATTTTTATCATCTGGAATAGACTGTCCTTATTTTCTTCGTCTCGTTTCCCTGGTCACCTCTTTTTCTGTGGATGTTTGGCTACCAGCTGAAAGCCTCGCCACCGACCTTAACGCAATTTGCGCAGATCCACATAAGTGCGGCGCAGGACACGGAAGGGGCGAGCGTAAATTGCTTTGAAGAATATCCACAGAAAATCGGCGTGTGGATGTGCGTCTGTGAGAGTGGGTCACGCACGCTTTGATTTGTGGAGAAGAGTTTTTTTTACTTTCACCTTATATCTACTGCAGCCTTGGGTTCTTGCTCTTTAAGGGGGTTGCCTTCAGTCTTAGCAAGTAAATCACAAGCTCATCTACTACTCAGAGTAGCCCAAGGTAAAGCCTTTGCCACCTAACATGGATATGAACCAAGGCTGGATTACTCATCAGAAAAAGTGGGCAACTGCTCCAGGACCCTCAGGCCGTCAAGTGCCCACAAAGCCCTCTTCACAGCTGAAGGGAACGTCTGGTTCTGAAATGTGAAGCCAAGCTGAATGTCTTATAATTGCATTCTCTGTGCTGACCATCAGGGGGCGATTCTCTTTTTGCAAAAAGGAGTCCGTTGCATGGTATAAGAGAAAATTGGTGATGGTAAATTATTGTCCAATTTAGAGTAAAATAGCCAATAAAGCAGGGAATGCCATAGAGCATGGCTACCTTGTAATTGACAGGTTGCTACCATGGTGTTGCTACCATGGCGTTGCTACCACGGCATCGCTACATCGCTATTGTCACTACCACGCTACCAATGCAAATAGATACTAAGATTACTTCAATACTAGGCTGTATTCAAAATCACATACTAACATACTGCATACTACATACAGGGTAAACTCTGAATTCTGTGATCAGATGGACCACGATGCAGTAAGACAGACCTGGATATACCGAGCGTGTACTCCTGCCTACTAAATCGAATGAGTGTGCAGTTACCATCAGACTGTTCACACAGAAGTATACACATCTCACACTCAATTATTATTTTATTTTTTTTAACTTTATAGACGTCTTGTCCTCATCTTCTCTCACGTTACTGAATGGATTACACTACTTCTGGTCTGAGTCTATGTTGAATGGAAATAACTTATCAAAGTATAATCAATATTATTATTACACTTAATTCAATATTTCTAAATATTATTTAGGTTATTGTTAAATGTTTTCTACAGGTTATATGAGCGCTCCCATGCTTTCCCTCTTTCTTCCTCTTACCTGAGTAGCTGCTTTCACTCGCCATCGATCGCGACTATTAAGCAGCTTTTATCGATCATTAATCGTCCGTTCATATATCGTATTAAAACCTCTGACCACGGAACACCAGCACCTTCACCGCAAAGACAATGGAGGCAATCGGCCTGTCGGAGGATCCATCCATCCATTTTCTACCGCTTATCCTGTATTCAGGGTCACGGGGGGCTGGAGCCGATCCCAGCTATCATTGGGTGAAGGCAGGGTACACCCTGGACAGGATGCCAGTCTATCACAGGGAGACATGTAGAGACAAACAACCATTCACTCTGGAGCTACATTATTCACATGGAATTTGGATTTACCTCTGATGTAAGTTATATTACTTATCTGGTTTACATGAGTAATTTTTTTTTTACATGAGTAATTGTTTTAATTATTTTATTATCATCAATACACAGGCATATGCATAAGTAGTTTATTAAATATGTATTACAGATAATAAACAAGTAGCGGCTATGAGAATAATTTATGAGACAAATAATCATGTTGTATATACAGGTTGCAATAAGTGTAGGATAAGAAGAAATACGTAGTGTTTGTCAACAAATTAATAGGAACACGTTCAGAATAAATTGAATATACACTGTTCGACATTTCAGGGTTTTACAGTAATTTACTGACACCAGAAAATCAAATTTACGTTACCACAACTGTATACTAAGTGGGACTGTATTTGTATTTTACAGTAGGTGCTACTGTTTATATATATATATATATATATATATATATATATATATATATATATATATATATATATATATATATATATATATATATATATATATATACAGACTTTTGTTTTTGCTCCCATTTTTCATGAGATGGACTTAAAGATCTAAAATTCATTCCAGATACACAATATTACCATTTCTCTCAAACATTGTTCACAAATCTGTCTAAATGTGTGATAGTGAGCACTTCTGCTTTGCTGAGATAATCCATCCCACCTCACAGGTGTGCCACATCAAGATGCTGATCTGACCTCATGATTAGTGCACAGGTGTACCTTATACTGCCCACAATAAAAGGCCACTCTGAAATGTGCAGTTTTGTCTCACAGCAAAATGCCACAGATGCCACAAGCATTGAGGGAGCGTGCAATTGGCATGCTGACAGCAGGAATGTCAACCAGATCTGTTGCTCGTGCATTGAATGTTCATTTCTCCACCATAAGCCATCTCCAAAGGCGTTTCAGAGAATATGGCAGTACATCCAACCGGCCTCACAACCGCAGACCACGTGTAACCACACCAGCCCAGGACCTCCACATCCAGCAGGTTCACCTCCAAGATCGTCTGAGACCAGCCACTCAGACAGCTGCTGAAACAATTGGTTTGCATAACCAAACAATTTCTGCACAAACTTTCTATTTATTTATTGAGTTGGGACAATGCACATTCATCAACATTGATGCCTTAAGCGTCAGTGTAAATGCGCCGGACTTAGCATAACTGCTAAATTTCAGCCGTAGTCTCGAGGCAGGTTCCTAGGTAACATAGACACAAAAGACTTTAAAACCTCGCAACGACAAATCATACAACGAACAATTACAAAACAGAACACAGACGGACAATATCAAGGCGAAGCAGACACAGACAGACAAGATAAAACAGACAATTTTAACCCAGTTACAGAACAATAGACCAAAAGCCCCTGGGAACAGGCATCAGATTGAGAATAGTATTTAAGCTATATGGGTACATGTCTAGCCCCCCCGTGACCCTAAATACAGGATAAGCGGTAGAAAATGGATGGATGGATGGGTACATGTCTGATTTGTTTTTAACCAATGTTTGAGATTTTTTTTAAAAAGTGAGTAGTTGTCGCAGTTTCTGATGTGTGATGGTAACTTGTTCCAGGACTGCGTTCCTCTTACAGAGACGACCATTTGACCTAAATTTTGTTCTACGCCTCGGTACATTGCAATCACCTCTAGTTAAGGCTCTGGTTCTTCGTCCTTCATTATTTTTTTTCTGAATGAATTCATTCAGTGGTGGGGGGGCAAGTGCATTTAAAACTTTGAAAATGAGGCAAACATCCATAAAAACCTGATAACTATCCAAATCAAGAATGTTAAACTTTTTTAAAACATTACAGTAATGAAAATGAAGAGGTTTCCTGTCCAAAATTTTAACTGCCTTTTTGAAGAGAGACTTGATGGGTTTTAATATGTTTTCTGTTGTGTGTGTCCATGTTGTAAAACAATAATTTATGTGTGAGAATATCATGGCATGCATATAGACTTTAGCCGTCTTGGAGGTAAGAAATGGTCTTATGTGATAGAAATTTGACAAGTTGAATTTAATGATATTTGTGATTTTTTTAACATGTGCTTTAAATGATAAATTTGTGTCAAAGACCACTCCAAGATATTTGAACTCTTCCACTACATCAAGGCTCTCTCCATTGACCGCTACAGATGGTTGATCGCCCTCTGCTGACTGACGAGAGAAAAACATACATACAGTCTTTTTAGTGTTGAGGTGCAGGCAAGATTCGTTAAGCCAGTGAGATACAAGTGCCAGAGCTGCTGATAATTTTACAGCAGCTTCTTGTTTTGTTTTTGCGTGGACATATAGCACTGTATCATCAGCATATAATTGCAAATTAACATTTGGGCAAACTTACAACAGTCTGTTTTCTGTTTGACAGATACGATCTCATCCAGCAGAGTGCGCCATCGGAAAAGTTAAAAAGGGACAGTTTTGAAATAAGTACATTATGGTTAAGTGAATCAAAAGCTCTTTTCAAGTCCAAGAAGACAGCTCCTACGTAACCACCCTGATCCAATAAACCTTTGATGTTCTCATGAAAGTAGCAAATTGCTGTTTCAGTTGAATGGTGTTTACGAAATCCAAACTGCATTGGATGGAGTGAGTTATGCCCACTGTTAAGATGGTCTGTTAGCTGCAATGCAACCCATTTCTCAGCTACTTTTGAGATGACTGGCAAGATACTTATCGGCCGATAATTCTCTAGTTTGGTCTTGTCATCAGCCTTTAGGACTGGGTTTACCTTGGCAATCTTCCAGGTAGATGGCACACTACCCTGTTTTATGGACAGATTTATTAAGTGTGCCAATGGATGTGCGAGGGCAACTTTATGATGTTTTATGAAGTTGGTGCTACAGCTATCCTCAACTTCAGTATTTGTTAATACATTGGACCAATCATACCCTTGCAAAGCATTCTTCAGGTTTTGTTGTTCATTTTTAGGTATTCATGATGGCTGCTAACTCTAATGGGGCTAGTAAGACATTTCCAGTGGATTTTCCTTGAGCATACAATGAAATTATGATCAGAGAGCCCAGACAGAAGATTAAAAGTTTTACTGATCCTATCAGATTTATTTGTGAATATTAAATCTATTGTTGTTTTAGATGTATTGGTTATTCTTGTTGGATCTTGAATAACTTGAGTAAGGTTGTGATTATCTGTTAGATGCTTCAGTTTTTTTCTATCAGATTTATTGTCCCAGTTGGATAGTTTCCCTTTTAAAATCGCTACATTTTAAAATAGTTTTAAGTTGATCATAAAATATATTTTTAGAGGAAGGAGGTCGGTACAGACTAGTAATATTGAGGCCAATACATTCAATATCTATTTCACCAGGCCATTCAATTAATTTACACTTTAAACAGTCCTTAACATAAATCAATAATCCACCCCCTCGTCCTGTTCCCCTGTCTCTTCTAAACACATTGTATCCTGATATATTGATGGCAGCTGTTGGTGATGAATGAGTTAACCAACTTTCGGATATGCCTAATATATCAATGTTGGAGTCAATTAATAAGTGTTCAATTTGTTCGGTTTTGCCTACTATACTACGGATGTTTATATGGCCAAGTAGAAGTCCTTTTGGCTTAGATCTTGAGTCCCAGATGATCTTAGCATTATTAAGAGTGTGAAAAAAGTGCATTTTGCGTTGTTTCTTTATCGCCGGATTCAGAGATTTCAGTCTGGCAGTTGAAGTGGAGCGTTTGTCCGCCATTAATGTTGTGATAGGTGAAGATGAGATTGAGTTACACTCACGGATGGTTGGCACCAGCTCCCTCGGTGAGACTGCCACGGTGGATTGCGGCCCGCGTGGCGGCCCATTGTCAGAGACGCGTACGAAGAATGGGCTCCGCCGAGGACAACTCCAGTCAGAGTTGGAAGGCACTGTCATCAATGTCTCAAGAAGCTGCGCCGCTCCACGAACCTGCCACACATCGCAGCGCAACGCCAGGGAACAATCCAGGTGGAGCCGCGAAGACACACAGCGGCCCCACGGCTGAACAGGCTGGGAGCGCAGCCGGCACCAGCGCAGGTAGCAGCAGAGGCGCAGGAAGCAGCGGTAACAGCGCAAAGCCAGGGAGCAACCCAGGCGGAGCTGCGACGGCACGCGACAAGCCAAGCGGGGACACAGCCGGCACCAGCACAGGTAGCAGTGGAGCAACCACGGAGGCAGTCCCGGCCAGGCCAGAGAACAGGACACCACAAGGCACCACCGGCACCAGAGGCGCGACACGGAGAAGCACGCCGAGAGGAGACGCCAAACCCCCACCCAGCAGGCCAGGTCCTGGATTTGCTTCTATGTCTCCAGCCAGTAGTAAGATTGTTAATAGCCACAAAATGTCTTTTGACTGAGTGCTTGATGTTATACTCCGGTGCTTCTGTGGTTTGGCGTGGCCATTGTCGAGCAGTGTGTTGTAGATACAAAGTTGGCTCACCGTCTTGACAAGGTGTACTTTGCCGTCGTGCCAGGTAGTATAGCAGCAGCAACAGAGAGCAGGAACACAGCCACAGAGAAACAAACAGAAAGTGTTATTGTTGTTTGCTTAACGTGATCCCGTTGTATCAGATTCGTATTGTTCTCTTTGCTGCCTTGATCAGGTAGAGGATTGACAAGATTGACGGGATGTTTTATGCGTAAGAGTTTAGCAGGACCTGCCAGCCTGCAAGTACGCGCCGCCATCTTGTTTTCCTCACCGAACCCAAAACCAGACAATGTTCCAAATGTATTGTGTGTGATGAGAAAAAACTAATTCATGCAGTTTAAACTGATGAAAACAAAAACATCCTGCAGTCTGCTACAGCACGCTCTCGTCTAAATCCATCTACGGAGACAGTGGGGTCGACTTTAATGTGCTGGATTCTCTGTCAGAAACCGTCTCAGGGAAGCTCAACTGCATGCTCGTCGTCCTCATCGGGGTCTTGACCTGACTCCAGCTCGTCGCCGTAACAGACTTGAGTGGGCAAATGCTCACATTGGATGGCGTCTGGCACGTTGGAGAGGTGTTCTCTTCACGGATGAATCTTGGTTTACATTGTTCAGGGCAGATGGCAGACAGCGTGTGTGGCGTCGTGTGGGTGAGCGCTTTGCTGATGTCAATGTTGTGGATCGAGTGGCCCATGGTGGTGGTGGGGTTATGGTATGGGCAGGCATCTGTTATGGACGAACAACACAGTTGCATTTTATTGATGGCATTTTGAATGCACAGAGATACCGTGATGAGATCCTGAGGCCCATTGTTGTGCCATACATCCATGAACATCACCTCATGTTTCAGCAAGATAATGCACGGCCCCATGTTGCAAGGATCTGTACACAATTCTTGGAAGCTGAAAATGTCCCAGTTCTTGCATGGCCAGCATACTCACCGGACATGTCACCCATTGAGCATGTTTGGGATGTGCTTGACGCGTACGACAGCGTATACGACAGCGTGTACCAGTTCCCACTAATATCCAGCAACTTCTGCACAGCCATTGAAGAGGAGTGGACCAACATTCCACAGGCCACAATTGACAATCTGATAAACTCTATGTGAAGAAGATGTGTTGCACTGCATGAGGCAAATGGTGGTCACACCAGATACTGACTGGTTCTGAGTCCCCAGACCCCCAATAAAGCAAAAAAATGCACATTTCAGGGTGGCCTTTTATTGTGAACAGTCTAAGGCACACCTGTGCACTAATCATGTCATGTAATCACCTGTGCACTATCACACATTTAGACAGATTTGTGAACAATGTTTGAGAGAAATGGTAATATTGTGTATCTGGAATGAATCTCTGAAGTCCATCTCATGAAAAATGGGAGCAAAAACAAAAGTGTTGCGTTAATATTTTTGTTGAGTGTATATTACAGTAAGATCACTGTAAAAACCTACTACTAGCAGTACAGCACTACACTCCCATTTATTCAATATTATCAAATAGCATTCAATTATTATTACTGTTATCATTCTTTAATTTGACATTTTATGAACTGTGTAAGTTGTATTATTTCACTTATATCTTACATAAGTACTACTATTTTATTGACTCCAACCCAATTGTTGCAAAATATCAAATTGTTTATTTAAAACATTGCAAATGATTATTGCATAGAAATGTTAAAATGCATTAATTAATTAAATACTGTAATTAAAAAAAAACTGAATGCATGGAGTGCTACTTGGGTGTGGAAAAAGGTGTCCCTCTGGTGCTCTTCAGTTTGGGGATCCAAGTTGAAAGAAAAAAATATCTGAGGCACTCAGGAAGGTGAATGATAAAAAGCCTTTATTGGTACATGCAGGGCCGGCCCGTGGCATAGGCCGTATAGGCAAATGCTAAGGGCGCCGTCCATCGGGGGGCGCCATGCCAGTGCCACAAATGGTAAAAAAAAAAAAAAAGCCTATTTAATAGAAATAATATTTGTTACAACATTACGCCCCCCCCTCCCGCCGCACGGTGCGCCCCCTCCCTTCCCGTATCATGATTCTTTTTGGACGTCATCACCACATCAAAAAATCAGCACAAGATGTCAAAACGGCCAAAACTGTCCGGTGCCCAAGGAAGAAAAACAAGAAAAGAAGAGGAGGAGAAACAAGAAAAAGACAGAGGTAACATTACATGAAATTATTTGTCTGTTACAGATAGTAACCTGGCTTTTTAGCATTAAGCTAACGTTACATGATTCGCTAATTGCTAATCAATAAATAGCTAACGTTAGTTGACTGTTTTAACGTCAGTTAATATTGTGGAGGGGGCTAAGTTGCTATGGAAAGTAATAATTTAACATTAGGTAATTACAGTACTCCCACCTTACATTCCTCAGGGACATTTGTATTAGATCTTTTAAGCAGGTGTTTACATTTGTTTACATTTTTATTGCCTTCTGGTTAGCTAACATTTGCCCTGCTGGTAATAGTCACCTTTCCACCCCTTTATATATTATAGTTGTGTTGGGGTAGTAGCAGGAGCAGATTTGGTTATCAACAGCTAATTATTAATGTCAATATGATTATCGATATTAATATTTATATTTAATATATTATCATGATATAATCATGAATAAATGGGACACCACCCTGGGATCAGGGAAAAGATAACCTAAAACTGTATTCTGTCTCAATATAAAAGGTTTTATACTCACATGCCAAGGATCGTGATCATTGGCATAGAAGCATAAAAACAATCTAACAATTAAAAAGGCGTGAAATTCCAGCACTAGCCTTCACAACCTGCTGTTATCCAGTGACATATACACAACAAGCACAAGAGACCGCTAGTTATAATATAATAAGATTTATTAAAACCAGTAATAATGATCACAATCAATAACACTGCAATTAACAAAGCCTTATTACCTAACTACCTAACACACAAAACTAAGCTAAACAGAAGGAGAGACACACGTGGAGTGTGTGTGTGTGTGTGTGTGTGTGTGTGTGTGTGTGTGCGTGTGTGTGCGCATGTGCGTAGAGAGAGAGAGAGGGAGAGGTGGCCGGGTGCGGCCACCAGATGGAGCTATTCCTCATAGCGTTCAGGGGCGGAGCCACTGACGTCCCATAGGATCGAGAGGGAGAGGGAGAGAGAGAGGGGGAGAGATATGGCTGGGCGCGACCACCAGATGGAGCTATTCCTCACAGCGTTCAGGGGCGGAGCCACTGACGTCAGATGGAGTAGCGAGAGAGAGAGAGAGAGAGGGGGAGAGATGGCCGAGTGCAGCCACCGGATGTAGCTATGTCCTTAGCGTCCGTCGGGAACAGCTGGCGTAGGACACGTGTGTGCGGCCTATGTGTGTGTGTGTGTTAGCGGGACACAAACAAAGAGAGAGAGAGAATGCCCGAGCAATATTCTGAGGCTCACAAGGCGTGCAGCTATCACACAGGCGCGCGTGAATGAACTGGCATTTTTTCCACGAGACGGGTCTTTTAACTGATAGTAGACGCTTTCTGAACTCGCTAATATGGCTGAGGTTAGTCGAAAACACCGTTACAGAAATCAACCCAGCGGCGTGGGTACACAATCAGCATTCAAATACAACACGGAAAGCACCGGACTCGGCGGTCCGTGATCAAAACTTAAAGCACGTTAACAAGAATTACAAGCATATCCTACACTATCACTTATGTCTCTGCCCAGACTGATAGCCTCTTACTGGTGTTGTTGCGCAAGCTCCGAGTCCGTCCTGGCAATGACGGCGTTCCGTAACGCGGCGGTAGTTCGTGGGCCCCGGCGTCAGCGGGGGACGTTATGAGTCGGCTTAGTCCAGACGAGAGCAGAGCGTGTTTCCTCTCGTTGATCAAACTCGAATAAAGAAAACAGTTTGTGTTTCTTTCTTCCGCGGGCGGCAATATAATCGCGGCTTGGCGATTTAGTCAGCTTACTTCAGACAGCGTCTGGTAGCTGGAAGGCAGGAACCGGCTTGGTTCCTCTTGTTGCTGCGGTATGCTGCGGGAGGGGTCGCCTCCCGTTGCAAAGTGGTGTTGCGTTGGAAGTAGGAAGAGACGCCAGAGTAAGAGTGTTCTCCAGGCGGCTTCGGTTTATAAAGCTCACGGCTGCTGCCGGGGACCCCCCGGGGTTACCTTTGGTTGTCAGCCAATAGGGCACCAGTTGTGTGACGTTGCACTTCGCACTTACGTGAGAGGTGAAACTAAAATGGCAGAGTAGTTTTTAATCCCCTTTGTCCCTTTGTTCTGATCGCATGTGTAGGCTTTTGTAGGCCGCATCGTGTAGTCCTTACGGTGAGGTCCCAACAGTTGTAAGCCTAGTTGTTAAAGTGCACATAATTAATGTTAATTAAGCAAAATCACATGAGACAGAATGCTGTTTTGAATATGAGCACTGCTGTGATTCGGTCAAAGATAATCATAAATAACATAACATTCTCATATATATTACTGCTACTTTGCATTCTGCTATTCAGCATTTCACTGTAATGATGACAATAAATTGAATCTAATCTAATTTGCATATCAGTTAACATCATACCTCTTTGTTTTTTCATTTATATTATATCATTTCATTTTATTCCTGGAATCATATGTTTTTATTATTAGACTGTAATACTCTGTATGGTGTCACATACTCCTCTCTTCAGATGCACTGTTGAAGTTTCTAAATCCCACCCCTGGGCCATCTACCACATCTACCACTGCTGCCAGCACAACCCAGCAGTGATGCAGCAGCATCAAGTGGTCCTCCTGTTGCCTTATTTATATTGTTTTTTTAATTTATTTTATGCAACTTGTTGACACGTTTTATTTTGTGTTAAGTTAGATCCTATACTTAAGGCTATTTATGAATGTATGTAAAAATGATTGTATTTCAAATATTCAATTTTTATTTTTTGTATTCATTTATTTATTCATAATTTTTTATCTTTTTAACTATTTCTGATTGTGAATTTGCTTTCTTAAAGTAAAAAAAAAGGTCAAAGACAAAGCTATTCGGTTTCTTGTGAGTATATACACTACACTGCCGATGCAAGGGGGGCGCCAGATTGGTTAGGTCCGGGCCTGGGTACATGGCTAATCTAATAAAAACATGCCAACGCGTTTCAGCCTAAAAGGCCTTCATCAGGGCAAGGGCAAAGTGTTTGTCAGTCAGCTCTGCTCATCATTAAATAGGTGATCAGAAACAGCTGCTCAGCGTGAGCAGGTAGGCGGTCACATGACCAGG
Source organism: Chelidonichthys spinosus (assembly GCA_029853015.1). Taxonomy (NCBI): domain Eukaryota; kingdom Metazoa; phylum Chordata; class Actinopteri; order Perciformes; family Triglidae; genus Chelidonichthys; species Chelidonichthys spinosus. The sequence goes on along the minus strand of CM056827.1, from coordinate 745,745 downwards.
ATGGCCTGCTAATGACAGAAAAAAAGGGTCAAAGGTATTGCAGACTCTGCACAACCAAAAGGAAATCTGCACCACACAGTTAAACATCATTGATTCAACTAATAATCAAAAAACATACATATTATATACATTCAGGTAATACATATTGATCATAGAAGAAGAGTGACTTGTGGTCAGGTTCAGAAACAGAACTCCTTCAGTTTCATTCATATTTGAATAATACTAATAGGAATTTAAAGCTCAGTCTCGACTTTTCTTTATCTGAAATCAACTTTCTCGACCTAAAAATCTCTAAAGATGTCAATGGAGATTTACACACCTCTATCTTTAGAAAATCAACTGACCGCAATACGATTCTCAGAGCGGACAGTTTCCATCCATCTTGGTTAATAGATAATATCCCTTTTGGTCAGTTTCAGAGACTCAAACATATATGCGATTCAGAAGAAGATTTTGAAAGTAATGCTCAAGACATGAGCCAGAGATTCAAGACAAGAGGATATCAACAAAAAACTATATCCAGAGCTTACAATAAAGCAAAATGTCTCCCTAGAGAACAGCTGTTGGCTTCTAAACAGAAAAATCCACAAAATTCAAATCAAGTATACTTTGTGACACAATATAGTAATCATAGTAAGTAATTGGGACATATTGAAAAGTGATAGTACTCTAAAGGCGAGTCCACACCGGACCGATAATCGGCGTCGTTGTGAGAGTCGGCCTCCGTGACACGAGTCTGCTTGGTGTGGTCGCTCGAATCGGCCCACGTCGGGGTTCATTTCAGCCGATTCAAATGTGTAATCTGCCATGCGAGTCGGTCACTCTTTTACCATTCTGATTGGTGGAGGCTAGCAGCTTGACTAGCGAATCAGTGAAGCCCGGAAGTGACGATATAAACATACCAGATAACCAGTAGAATCGAAGAAGGTGGTCTAGAGAGGACCGCCTACTTCCGGTTTTCGTGTTTTTTGGCGCACAATACAGATTAGCGCCGCCTGTTGTTTTGGAGACATTACATCTCGCGCAAGCGCGGAACGTATGGCGTCGGCTGTAGTTCCGTAGGTGTGAACCGCCCATGTCGTTGTTCGAGTCTGCCATGTTAAGTAGCCCGACTTCACGAGTCGGGCAGTCGGTGCGGTGTGGACCCGCCTTAAGAGAAGCCTACCCAGACGCTCCAACCATTAGCTTCAGAAGAGCTCCAACCCTTAATGACAAACTTGTTAAAAGCCACCTCCCCCCTAAACAACGAAAAACCTGGCTCTCCACCAGAAAAGGCAACTATAAATGTGGACATTGCAATCATTGCAACAATATGATAAATGCCAACTATTTTACTGACGTTACATCTGGTCGTAGTATGAGTATGTGAGTATGCATATGTGAGTATGCAATAAGAACTGGCAATCCCCAATATCCAATGGCTGTTCATTATAAAGAAGTAAATCATGGTTGTAATTCTTTTAAGATATCAGGTATAGAACATTTTGAAAACTCAATCAGGGGTGGAGACAGGCTCAAAACATTTCTGCAAAGAGAGTCATTTTGGATCTATACATTGAAAGCTATATATTACCCAGGCTTGAATGGCGAACTGGATTTTTCTCCCTTTTTGTAATTCTTTCTTTTGATAGTTCTTGTTGACAGGTAATTTGAGAGATAAATAAGTCATTTCTCAGTCTTCTAACAAGCTCAATATGTATTACCTGAATGTATATAATATGTATGTTTTTTGATTATTAGTTGAATCAATGATGTTTAACTAAGTGGTGCAGATTTCCTTTTGGTTGTGCAGAGTCTGTAATATCTTTGACCCTTTTTTTGTCATGACCGCCTACCTGCTCACACTGAGCAGCTGTTTCTGATCACCTATTTAATGATGAGCAGAGCTGACAAACACTTTGCCCTTGCCCTGATGAAGGCCTTTTAGGCTGAAACGCGTTGGCATGTTTTTATTAGATTAGCCATGTACCAATAAAATTAATAATAATTGAATTTAGAACTGTATTAAAAAATACAGTACATTTCAGTCAACTCATTTGCATTAACTAGAATGTACAGCATTTATTTGCGTTATTCACATAACACACTTTATTTTACTGTATTTCAAACCATAGTACCATAGAACAATGTATTATGAATGTATGTATAATTGTATTTAATTGTGCAGTGCTTTGTGCAAATCATTATAAAACTGAGTAACACTTTAACATCACCTCTTTCTTTGGCTAAAAATACTTCAGTAGTATTCTGTATTGAGTGCATACATAAAATTAATCAAGAACAAGTAACATTAGAAACAACAATAACTTCATGAAGTACAATATTTTGTATATAAAACACTGAACACTTCTGAGGGGTATTCCACGAACGGAAGTTTAACAAACACTGAGTTAACGCTGAACTCTAGGTTGACTGAGCCTGTGCGAATTAAACCAGAGCTGTCGGTTCCACCGCACCGGTTATGCATTAGTTCAATCAACTCGGGGTTGGTTAACACAGGGTTGTGCGCGTCCACGCCAAACCTATAAAGACGTGATTTATGGATCACGGAAACCCTGATCGAAATGGCGAAACGGGCTACATACTTCACAGAACTTGAACTCCAGGTTCTCCTGGAGGGATATGACGAAGAGAAGGAAGTAATTCTTAAAAAAGGGAACACTAAAGCCAGCGCAGCCCAGAGAACCAAAGCCTGGCAGCGGATCGCTGACTGCGTAAATGCGTAAGTTTCATGCATGATCCTTAATATTTGAGCCATGAATCTATTAATATTCCAGTTAAGCATTCTTAACGTTCCTACCACATAACCGTTTTCTTCTTAAAAAAAAAAAAAGATGTACACCGATGTGTCCCAAACGGTCAACCGACCAAGTCAAAATGAAATATAAAAACGTCATACAAACTGGTAAGCTTTTCCCACCATCATATTGGCCTATATAGGCTATATTTTTTCAGTCCAGCATTTAAATTGTCATAACATATTTGTCAATCCTGCATTTAAATAAGCCCCCCCTTTTTTTTAAAGCCAATCGTAAAAAGGCAGACAGTCGGGCAGACAGGATCTGGCCCACCTATTGTCATGACTCCAGTGGAGGAGCTGGCGCTTGACATAAAATCAGGGCGCCCTGACATGGAGGGGATACCTGGAGGTACCTCCTCGGAGAGTCAGGGCCCATGTGAGGAGGGTAGCCCACTGGTTGAATGTAGGTTTTTCTGTTTTTCTTGTATTTTAGATGTTGTTGGTGTTCGAACAAATGCAAACCGTGTGCGTGCCACAACGCAAATGTTCCAAATGTGTTTTTTTTGGTAAATGGGTAAAAAAACTAAAAGTCACAGATTAATCAACTTCAGCGATCAAGATGGAGTAGTGATTTTAATGGGGCCACCGGCTACTATGGAAGATTCTCCATTTGATGTAAGTAAATATTTTATAGCCTACTCTCTTTTGTAAGCGCCTCTCGGCATACTCAGCCAATATTGCTTTGTATGATAGGGGGCCAATGAAGATCTTGTCCCGGACGTGGACCAGTCCTCTGAAAGAACTGAGGTACATTTTTCTTGCCAATTTCAATTCATTTATGATGATTAAACTAAACTAAGCAGTGTTCACATACCCACTTGTCTCTTAACAGACTATGGTCGAGGATGCTGGTCCATCATCAAGCTCGCAATATGAGCACGTAAGACGTAGGCCTACTCATTTTATTGGCCAAGCATATGTCTCTTGAATGTCTATTTCCCCTCTATTTCAGATGACAATTAAAGAACTTTACAGAGTGCATCTCCAGCGGGAAATCGCGAAGGCCGATCTGGAGATGGAAACTGCTGATAGAGGTATTAAAATAGGCAGTTAATGGGCACAAATTCCACAATATTGTGATTCATGGAACCAATTATAGTCTCTTTCCTCCCTCAGCAACTAAAGAATAAAATAATGAATGAAAAAAACATTTTTTTCTTTTTTTAATTGAAATGATTGCGACAAATGTGATCTTGCATCCTTTGTCCAGCCCTTGCATCCATTTCTGAAGGCTATTTAAATATATTAAAGATTGGCGCAAGAATCTATATTTCTCCAGCAAAAAGTCATCCGGATATGCTAAGATGTCGAGCTCCCGGTGGATTGCACGAATAATTTGCGCCCCGATATCAACAGGCCTCTCGTCAAAAGGGCATGCCATTGTGAACACTTGAAATCTGCGGGGAACGCGGGTTTAAATACCCAAAACCGGGTTATGTTCCAAACTTAACCTGGGTAAAACCTGCTCCGACCAGGTTTGATTCAGAGCATACATTTCTATAGTAACTAACATACCGTGTTCATTTTGGAACGGAAAACCTAGGGTTTCCGCAAACCCTGGGTTAACTTACCCGGTTATGTGATAAAACCGGCTTTGTGGAATACCCTCTGCACACAGACATAATTCAACATACAATGTCCATGACCTCAAATTGCAAACAAACATAAATACATAGCCAGTGTAGTAGCTGTTTGTCAAAACAAATAAAAGTTTCAAATCATACAACCCAAAGGGCCACTGATGCACCATTGGTTGTGGTGTATGCTGATGGGAAAAACATAACGTCCAAACAAATGTCAAGTTTCAACAAAAATGTGGTATATTTAACCAGAAAGCGAGCAAATGTAACCAGGTTGAAATGTACCTTTATTTTTATTTTGAAATCTCACCAAAATCCTGATTGTATACTGAAGGAGATCAGTTTTATTTATTTTCACTCTTATTTTGTAGTTTGGTCGAGAGACATTAAATCGTTACTGTTTCTTTAAGAGTTTGCCGTCTGTTTGACCCAGACACCTGGACGCTCTCAGTCTGCGCTGTGCCCACTGAGAGCAGGTATGTGGTGTTTTCTCTCGTCATGTTTACATTTTATTTCGCTGTTAAAGATATTATAAACATGATTAAAATACTTGTATGGATGCTAAATGAAGACAATGATAAATCTGTGGTGCGTTTCGCTAAAGAGAACTTTATTTTCGTAGGGTTATAGTGGCACATGTGTTTCGATTTTGTAGCTTTCTTCGCGTTACACTCACGTGTCGCGCGTATGTGTGTGTGTATGTGTGCTTGCTAACAGGGGCCTGCTGTGTCTCTTGTGAACGCCATGTCACAGTCCTGTTTTCATTTTACTCATCATGCAGGTATGGAGACTTTGTTGGTTATTTGCATTGCTGTATTCACTGTTTTTATTTTGTATTTAACTGGTTGTTTTGATTGGATTTAAATTCATACAGGCACAATTTAATACATTTTATTTCATTTATTTTCATGGTTTTATTAAAAGCATTTTACTGTATGTTAGTTAAACATGATAGTAGCAGTCTGCGCTGTGCCCACTGAGAGCAGGGGCCTGCTGTGTCTCTTGTGAACGCCATGTCACAGTCCTGTTTTCATTTTACTCATCATGCAGATCCTGTTCTAGTCCTGTTGAATAAACAACCTGTGGAGATTACGACCTGAGTCCCTTTTCTATCATCTCTACACCAAGAACACAACGCAGAATATAGAGAGGTTAACGGATGTGCATCACAAACATTAAGAGAAGAGACACACCCGTTACAATGGTGCCGTGACCCTTTAAGGATTGGTCAGAAGTTCGACATCAGCTCGTCCGCCGAGGGAGGCTGCAGTCACTCACCTTTCATGGTACTCAGGTATTTCCACGGACTATGCCCAGCGGACAGTTTCTTTTGGATTTACATGGACTAAGATTCTGAGACAGGAAAAAATTAAAGGACAAAAAAAAAAAAAAAGATAAGAAAGAAAGATGTGGAAAATGGCCTGTGTCAACATAACAGCGCCTAGAGGTTGATTTATTGTTTTGAAACTGTTGATTGATGTGATTATCTGTTTTTTCTGCTATTTTGATTTAACCACTCTGACTGATTTGATATCTTTACCAGATATTTTTTTTGTTTGTGTGTATGAAGTGAAAGTACCATGGCAGAGGGCGGTGAGACATTTTTTGTTGAGGGGGAAGGTGATGATGTTGGGCGTGACTCTTTTGAGTTCCAGTTTGGTGTGGGGAGGGGGTTTGCCAGGCAGCCTTCAGAGACCAGGACACCGGGGCTCAGAGTCAGTGCACTAGACATGCCACAACTTACCTCAACACAGTATGTAGATCGTGCCAGGCCAAGCCATGTCGAGCAGGACCCAGACTTGGGCTCTCTCATCACACAGTTAGCTGCAAAGCTAGGAGAGTCAATTGCAGCTCAGCTACAGCATGACAGGAACACAATCAGTACAGACACTCCTGACAAATCCTCAGACATGTCACAGTCTAATGTCAAGTTTGTCATGCAATCAGATGCAAAAGAGCCTCCTATATTCAGGGGTGATGGCTCAGACAGATTCACAGTTCATGAGTGGGAAAATCTGATGACTCTGTATTTAAAGAAAAGAAAGATTCCTGTTCATGAGCAATCACAAGAAATTTTGGCAAGGCTTATGGGCAAAGCAGGGGATGTAGTAAGGATAAAGCTGCGTAACAACACTTCTATTAACCACACTACAGACCCACACATGATTTTTGACATTCTGAAACAACACTTTAGCGAACTGACATACTCCAACATGCCGCTGGCAGATTTTTATAACACACTACCTGCACCAGGTGAAGATGCCATGGAGTATTGGATCAGGCTAAATAAGACTGTGGATGTGGCAGATGAATGTCTGAGAAGGCAAGGCCGTAGCATTGATGACCCAAGCCATGAAGTTAGCATGATGTTTATCAAGCACTGCCCAGACCAATCTCTTGCCAGTGTTTTCAAGTACAAGTCTGCGGAGAAATGGTCAGCTTGTGAGATTCAAGAGAGACTGGATGAACACATGCAGGAGAGGAAGACTCGAGCTGCAGTCATGAGACCAACTAAACCAAGTACAGTAGAGCACAAAGTTCAGTCACAGTGTCAAGTTTCTAAGGTTGACAATACACCTGTCCCTAATGTTACTGTGCAATCTGTGCCACTTTCAGTACCCTCAACTGTTTCTTGTGTTAATAATGACTGCATGAAGAGTTTGGTGACTTTGTTAGATCGACTGGTCACACAACAGACACAAGTGCCAGCTAACTTCATACCTGACTTTGGTTCCCGAGCCGCAGTGCCTCACTCTCTCCGGAAGGTGTGCAGGGTTTGTGGGGCTTCTGCTCACTCCACTGTGTCTCATTGCAGGAGGGAGAACAGGTGCTTGAAGTGCTTAACCCCTGGTCATTGGAAGAAGGACTGTCCTCAGCAGGCTAGCCAGCGCCGCTTCCAACCTGACAACAGTGCTGGTGGACAGAACCAACAGTTAAACTAGAGCACCTGCACCTGGAGGGGGGCGGTGTAGGTGAATTGAATGAATCCCTCTCTGACACATCTGATCTTGCTTGGTTATATGAGGACCGCTGTGCAAAGGCTCCAAAAGGGACCAAAATTGTCATTCAAGCCACTCAGAAAATTCAAGCCTTCAGTGAACTGTTCTATGCTCCTGTCCTTGTCAACCACAGCGTGGAGCTTAAAGGGATGTTGGACTCTGGTTCTATGGCGTGTAGCATCAGTGAGCTTGCTGTGGAGAAACTCAGGTCTGCTGGTGTTTTGCCCGAGAGACAGCACCCTGAAGAGAATGTTGTTCTGATAGGCTGTGGGGGTTTGCAGACTCAACCTGAGGGGTTTTATGAGTTAGAAATGCAGATTTATGGTGCTCATTGTGTTGTACCTACCTTGGTGGTCCCTGGCCAGCGTGACGACCTCATCCTGGGTTCAAATGTCATCAAGCATATCATTCATGTCATGAAGAGCGATAGCGACTACTGGCACATTGCATCCAAACATGGGTATCAACCTGATTCTGATGTTGAGCAGTTTTTGTCGATGTTCACCAATGTTGAGTGCTGGAGAGGATGTGAGGTTCCTGACAAAATAGGCACTGTTAAACTCACCCAAGCAGTAACACTCTTGCCAAAACACGAACACTTGGTTTGGGGTAGGCTCCCGGCAAATACACCTATGTCACCAGGCAGCACAGTTGTTGTAGAGCCGACCAACTCCAAAGCCATGCCACGAGGTGTTTTAGTGGGTCGTCTTGTCACGCCTCTCTGGGGTGATAGGTGGGTGCCGTTGACAGTTGTGAACCCGTCTGAAAAAGCAGTCACACTGAAAAGGAATTGTAAATTGGCTGATGTGTTTCCTTGTGCGGCAATTGAGGATTTGGACGTTTTCCAGGGCATACAAGCTGCTTCTGGGAAACCGCAATCAGATGCAGAGACACAACACACTAGCACAGACAGTCAGCTTTCTGGTGCCCCATCCAGTGTCTCTTCTGCTGTTCACTTGGACAAGAGTTTGTCAGAGTTGGGGCTGAGTGACATCAATATAGACTCCTGTCAGGTCAGTGCAGCTTGTAAGTCACAGCTCACACAGTTGATATCTGAATATCAGGACATTTTTTCGAGACATTCTTTGGACTGTGGTGAGGTCAGGGGATACGTGCACCGTATTCGTCTCACTGACGACCGTCCTTTTCGCTTGCCGTACCGAAGAGTTCCTCCGGCGCATTATCAGAAGCTGAGGCAGGTTCTTGGTGACATGGAGGAAAAAGGTATCATTAGGAAATCCTCAAGTGAATATGCTTCACCTCTGGTGATGGTGTGGAAGAAAGACGGTGGGGTGCGGATTTGCACCGACTTCAGGTGGCTGAACGCCAGAACTTTAAAGGACGCTCACCCCTTACCACACCAGTCCGATTGTCTGGCCGCTCTCGGTGGCAACTGTCTTTTTAGCACAATGGACCTCACTTCGGGCTTCTTTAACATCCCGCTTCACGAGGACGACAAGAAGTACACGGCTTTCACGACCCCCATGGGACTGCATGAGTACAACCGCATGCCGCAGGGATTGTGCAACAGTCCTGCGTCTTTCATGAGGATGATGATCGGAATCTTTGGAGACATGAACTTCTCAAAACTCCTGTGTTACCTTGACGACCTTCTTGTCTTTGCACCGTCAGAGGATGAGGCCTTGTCCAGACTCCGGCTAGTGTTTCAGAGGTTGCGGGAGAATAATCTGAAATTGGCTCCTAAAAAATGTCATTTCCTGCAGAAGCGAGTCAGATTCCTTGGCCATGTCATCGATGGTGAGGGCGTGTCAGTCGATCCCGACAAGGTGGAAGTCATCACCAAGATGACTGTACAGGATCTCATGGAGGTTGATGAGTGTACACCCTCTGTCCGAAGAATCAAATCTTTTCTTGGTATGGTATTCTACTACCAGCATTTCATCCCACGCTGTTCAGCTATTGCAAAGCCACTGTTTGCTCTAACAGCTGGACAGAAAAGACGAGGAAATTCTGCGAAAGTTAAGAAGTCTCAAGGCACTTACCGTAAACTTACCCCGGCAGATTGGACAGTGGAATGTTGTGACGCTTTTGAGCAGTTGAAAACCATGTTGTTGCAATGTGTTGTGCTTGCTCATCCAGACTTTAATGAGCCGTTTGTTCTGTCAGTTGATGCGTCGTTGGACGGACTTGGGGCGGTTCTATCTCAAGTGCCCCAAGGGGAAACTAAGGCCAGACCCGTGGCTTTTGCGAGCAAGACATTGAGTGCGTCACAGCGGAGATATCCAGCGCACAGATTGGAGTTTATGGCTTTGAAGTGGAGCGTGTGCGAAAAATTCAGCCACTGGCTGAAAGGCCGTAGCTTCACCATCTGGACGGATAATAATCCGCTTACATACCTGCTGACGAGGCCAAAGCTTGACGCCTGCGAAATCAGATGGGTGTCTAAGCTCGCATCCTACTCCTTTGACCTTAAACACCTACCTGGGAAGAAAAATGTTGTGGCTGACGCTCTGAGCCGCGATCCATTTGCCAAGTCTGTCAGCCAGAGACTACTGAAAGAGCCATACTCTACCTTGGTTCAGGAAGCCAATGGGGTTGAAGGGGATTCTGTGCAGGACGTTTTCAGAGCCAGCTGTCTATCTCAAGCCTGCAGGTCAGGAGACCACCCGTCCCCCAGGACAGTGTGTGATGCAACAGAAATCCAGGCTCTTTGCCAGGCTCACTGTGACTGGTTTGATGCAGCTGAGTCCAGGGCACTCTGTTTGGTCCAGCATGTCCAACAGCAACCGACTGGTCTGGACACTTTGCCTGTGTTTTCTGCTCAGGAGCTCCAGCTGAGTCAGAAGCAGGATCCCAACATCTCTAAAGTGATACCATTCGTTGCTGCCAAAAAGCGACCATCAAGACGCGAAAAGCATGGTGCTGATTCTAAAGTCCTCAGGTTGTTTAAGCAATGGGACAGGTTGGTGGTCCGTGATGGTGTCCTGTACAGGGTCATGAAAGATCCTGTGTCCAAGCAGAAAAGATTCCAGTACGTGTTGCCTGAGAGCCTGAGGGTCAAAGCGTTGTCGGGCATCCATGACCTGGCTGGTCATCAGGGTCAGGACCGGACTCTCTCACTTGCTAGGCAGCGATTTTATTGGCCCAACATGGAGAGTGATGTAAGGGCTTATGTCAAGAGTTGTCAGAGGTGTGTGGTTGGAAAGTCGCCTGAACCTGCTGCTCGTGCACCATTGGAAAGCATCAAGAGCTCAGCACCAATGGAGCTGGTGTGCATAGATTTTTGGTCGGCAGAGGACGGCAAGCAGCGGTCTGTCGATGTCCTGGTGGTCACCGACCACTTTACCAAACTCGCCCATGCTTTTCCTTGTGCCAATCAAACAGCGCAGCAGGTCGCCAGAAAGCTCTGGGATAATGTGTTCTGTGTTTATGGTTTTCCTGTCCGACTACATTCCGACCAGGGCACCAATTTCGAGAGCAAGTTAATCGCAGAGCTTCTCCGTTTGGCTGGTGTCGCCAAATCCCACACAACAGCCTACCACCCTATGGGCAATGGCGGGACAGAGCGATTCAATCGCACCCTGGGTAGTATGCTCCGTACCCTTCCTCTCAAAGAAAAGCATCGATGGCCACAACAGATCCAGACCCTCACATTTGCTTACAACGCCACTGTCCATGAGACTACGGGTTACGCCCCCTTCTTTTTGATGTTCGGGCGTGTCCCTCGCCTGCCCGTGGACCTTATGTTTGAGCCTGTTCTGGACGACTCTGATGTTGTTGACTATGACTCATATGTGCAGTCCTTGCTCTCTTGTTTGAAAAGTGCAATGGAGATCGCCCAGAGACATTCTTCCAATGAGCAGCAACATCAAGCTCGGCAGTACAACAAGCGCATCAAGGGCACCTACTTGTCTGTGGGAGATCGTGTCTTGGTGGCGAATAAGAGTGAACGTGGAAAGAGGAAATTGGCCGACAAATGGGAGGACGGGGTGTACACAGTTGTTGGAGTGAATCCAGATATTCATGTCTACAAGATTCGGGATGCGGCTGGTCACACAAAAGTGGTGCACAGGAATCTTTTGCTGGAGGTCAACTTTCTACCTCTCTGGGACGGATCAAGTTGAGGACACCTGTGCCTCTGATCAGTCGTTCATCAGTGAGGAGTCCGATCAGGAAGACGATGGTGATGGAATTACTTCAATGTTGAAAGAACTGACTCAGGATGACAATACACAGGATCTGTCGGCTCTGTTCAGGGATGGAGAAGGGCTTGATGTCTCGCCCTCTGCTGACTCACCTGAGTCTGAATCGGCTGATTCAGAAGAGCGGATCCAGTCTGGTTCAGTGTCTAGTCCTGCTGGTGCCATTGTTAACAGCCCAACCATCTCACTTCCACCGCGCACAGATATGCCACTCTCATCAGGTGCGGATGTCTCAGTTCCCATTGACCCATGCACACACACTAGGGCCGATGGCCGTGTTAGAACACGTGCAGGGAGGTTGGTGAAATCAGTGAATAGACTGATAGAGTCTATGGTTCAGACTCCACTTTTAAGGGTTAAGTTTTGAATCTGCAAGTGTCTATAGACATTTTTTTGGGCCAAGTGTTGTGTGGCGTATCAGGCGTCGCATTTAACTAAGGGAATTCTGAGATTTGATCACCCTCTTTCTTTCCTGATCCTTGTATCTGAGGTAACTTCTAAGTTGATAATGTGGACTAGGTCCTTCTTTTCACTTGTGCCAGTTTGTGTCAGTATTAGACGTTTTTGCAGTCCTGAAAAGACATCTTAACAAATCAGGATGTTGTTGGATTTCAGGAGGGGTGAATGTAACCAGGTTGAAATGTACCTTTATTTTTATTTTGAAATCTCACCAAAATCCTGATTGTATACTGAAGGAGATCAGTTTTATTTATTTTCACTCTTATTTTGTAGTTTGGTCGAGAGACATTAAATCGTTACTGTTTCTTTAAGAGTTTGCCGTCTGTTTGACCCAGACACCTGGACGCTCTCAGTCTGCGCTGTGCCCACTGAGAGCAGGTATGTGGTGTTTTCTCTCGTCATGTTTACATTTTATTTCGGTGTTAAAGATATTATAAACATGATTAAAATACTTGTATGGATGCTAAATGAAGACAATGATAAATCTGTGGTGCGTTTCGCTAAAGAGAACTTTATTTTCGTAGGGTTATAGTGGCACATGTGTTTCGATTTTGTAGCTTTCTTCGCGTTACACTCACGTGTCGCGCGTATGTGTGTGTGTATGTGTGCTTGCTAACAGGGGCCTGCTGTGTCTCTTGTGAACGCCATGTCACAGTCCTGTTTTCATTTTACTCATCATGCAGGTATGGAGACTTTGTTGGTTATTTGCATTGCTGTATTCACTGTTTTTATTTTGTATTTAACTGGTTGTTTTGATTGGATTTAAATTCATACAGGCACAATTTAATACATTTTATTTCATTTATTTTCATGGTTTTATTAAAAGCATTTTACTGTATGTTAGTTAAACATGATAGTAGCAGTCTGCGCTGTGCCCACTGAGAGCAGGGGCCTGCTGTGTCTCTTGTGAACGCCATGTCACAGTCCTGTTTTCATTTTACTCATCATGCAGATCCTGTTCTAGTCCTGTTGAATAAACAACCTGTTGAGATTACGACCTGAGTCCCTTTTCTATCATCTCTACACCAAGAACACAACGCAGAATATAGAGGTTAACGGATGTGCATCACAAACATTAAGAGAAGAGACACACCCGTTACACAAACAAAGAACAAAATTCCTGTGACGTGAGGAGGGTGAAATGAGGAGGCTGACGGTGAGGAGGGTCACGGTGAGAAGAGTGACGTGAGGAGGGTAAAGTGAGGAGGGTCACGATGAGGAGGGGGACGTGAGGAGGGTGACGGTGAGGAGGGTCACAGTGAGGAGGGTCACGGTGAGGAGGGTGACGTGAGTTGGGTCAAGGTGACGAGGGTGACATGAGGAGGGTGACGGTGAGAAAGGTGATGTGAGAAGGGTAACGGAGAGGAGGGTGACGGTGAGGAGGGTGACATTGAGGAGGGTGATGTGAGGAGGGTGATGGTGAGGAGAGTGATGTGAGGAGGGTGACGGTGAGGAGGGTGACGTGAGGAGGTTGAGGTCGGTTGAGGAGGGAGACGTGAGAAGGGTGACGGTGAGGAGGGTCACGGTGAGGAGGGTGACATGAGGAGGGTGACGTGAGGAGGGTGAGGAGGGTGATGGTGAGGAGGGTGATGGTGAGGAAGGGTGACGGTGAGGAGGGTGACGGTGAGGAGGGTGAAGGTGAGGAGGGTGATGGTGAGGAGAGTGATGTGAGGAGGGTGACGTGAGGAGGGTGACGGTGAGGAGGTTGAGGTAGGGTGAGGAAGAATTGATGTTGATGACCCTTTAAAATGTATTGATTGGGAGATTTACTTTATGGCCCTTCTTGATCAGAAGCCCCTCCCAGTTTGTGAAAAGATGATCTTAAACACTATTTTGCAGGAGAAGCATGCAAGGCTGTGGAGGGATTCTTTTATAGTGTTGTTGCAACTGAAATATCAGTTTAGTCTAGTGAGAGTTTAGCAATGAAATACCAGTAGACTGTGTAATGCTGCAGCATGAGCCATTCCCCAGTGCGACACAGGAATGACTGAAGAGTCACTGTTTCTGTCGGCACTTATAATGCAGTTGAATTTACATATAGGTCTGACATCCTGCAGCCCCCAGATGTTGTGTTTGATCAAAGGGTCATTGTCTTATCCTGCATCAATGGGCTTGTCTGGCGACGCCCCTGGTGGCAAACGGCCCTGCAATACGCATTGAGGACAGACAGCCATTTGCCCACAGAAATACATGATTAAAATTTCCCTCACAATAGATATTCTGATGATGCCTATTACAGCGCTTTGACATTGTTGCAGGGCTGCATGGTGGTGTAGTGGGTAGCACTCTCGCCTCACAGCAAGAGGGTCCCGGGTTCGATTCCTGGGTCCGCCCGGGTTCCTTCTGTGTGGAGTTTGCATGTTCTCCCCGTGTAAGCGTGGGTTCTCTCCGGGTTCTCCGGCTTCCTCCCACAGTCCAAAGACATGCAAGATGGGGATAGGTTAATTGGTGACTCTAAATTGCCCATAGGTGTGAATGTGAGCGTGAATGGTTGTGTGTCTCTACATGTCGGCCCTGCGATAGACTGGCGTCCTGTCCAGAGTGAACCCTGCCTTTGCCCAATGACAGCTGGGATTGGCTCCAGCCCCCCCCCGTGACCCTAAAATACAGGATAAGCGGTAGAAAATGGATGGATGGATGGACATTGTTGCAGGAAAGATATGGAAATCCTTTCATTGTTCAAAAGGCCTTTCGTGACAAGCCCTCCAGCCCTCAGAGAATTTCCAGACTTCTTAAAAGGCTGTGCTGAGGCTATGTCCCATGTTAAAGGGCTAGCCATCTTAAATGACAGTGAGGAAAATTAATGAAGAAATTGCCACACTGGACCGTGCGCCGATGGAGTAGGATTGTTGTTGATGAGTTGGACGCATCTGGTGAATACCCAAGCTTTTGAAATTTTACAATTTCGTGCAAAAGGAAGCCTGGATAGCATGCAATCCCATCGCCTCTCCATTTCTGATTAACTCCATGCCATGGATGTTTGGGAACGTCAAATCTGGACTGTGAGAAATGTGTTGAGGGCCACACTTTCTCTCTGTCCTGGTAGACTAGATGATGCTTCACCGATGGAGTCAATGATCCCACATAACTAGAGCCCTTGACGCCCAACCATCTTATTCTTATGAAGACCAAAGTTGCTCTCCCACCTCCTGGTAAGGGAAGACATGTATGCGTCAAAACGGTGGTGACGAGTGCAATATTTGATTGAACAGTTTTGGAGTCATTGGAGGAAGGAATACCTTTTGAGTATTTCTACACGGCAGAAGTGGCATGTGCCTCAGCGCATCCTCAAAGTTAATGATGTTGTCATCATCAAGGATGACTTTCTCCCCAGAAACCAGTGGCAGTTGGAACGGGTGGTTGAACCCATTCAAGGAAATGACGACCTAGTTCGTAAGGTCAAGGTGCAAGTGGATGATCGAAAATCACCAGGGAGACTTTCAATTATTGAAAGACCCATTCAGAGGCTGGTGCTCCTTTTAGAGAATAAGTGACTTGGTGTTTGCTATTATTATGCCAACATGTTAACATTTGTGGTTTAATACAAGAATGTCAGAATTCATAAACCTGAGCTTTTACATTTTGTTACTTACTATTTAAAATCATGTATGATTCTTCTGGTAATAAATTCATCATAACATGATTGGTGGGAGTGTAAAGAACAGTAGATTGTTTTGGGCTTTTTGTGTGCTGTCTGTTTGAGCCAGTGGATGGCTTTGTACTGCCATCCAGTGGCCAGTCTTGGCGAGGGTGGCATGTTATAAAAGGAGGAGACTATGAGCCCTGTAAGCTCACCTGTGCATCTCTTCCCCTGTGCGTCTCCTCACCTGAGCGCGTCTCCTCCCCTGTGCGTCTCCTCACCTGAGCGCATCTCCTCACCTGTGTGCGTCTCCTCCCCTGTGCGTCTCCTCACCTGTGTGCGTCTCCTCACCTGAGCGCATCTCCTCACCTGTGCGTCTCCTCACCTGTGCGTCTCCTCACCTGAGCGCATCTCCTCACCTGTGCGTCTCCTCACCTCCTCTCCTCTCTTGATAGCTGTCTGATAAGCTAACTTAATAAATAAGGTGTAAATAGCAAACTGTAATAATAATAATAATAATATGAGTAATAGACTTCCTGGTTGAAAACAGTCAAAGTCAAAGTGGGTAAAGAATATTCCAACAGATATTCAGTAGAGAATGGAACTCCACAGGGCAGTGTGTGCAGTCCAATGATATAATGGTATAATAATAATAATAATAATAATGATGAATTATATTTTTGAAAAGGTTGGCCAAAGTATAGGAAAAATCCCTTCACGTCGACGGTGGAGCAGTTTGGGTCAGCGGTCAATCTTTAGAATATCTACATTTACATTTAGGTCACGCTTTTGTCCAAAGCGACTTACAATAAATACATTTGTCAAAAGGAGGAAACAAAGAAACCACAACGTATCATTTCCGATAAAGTAAGAGCTAGTGTGTTAGGTCCTCATCTGAGTAAAGTAGTACCTCAAGAGCAACAGTGCTGTGATCAGAGTGCTAAGGTAGGTAAGGTTGGTGGGGGGGGGGGTGTTAGTGGGTCATGCTATGTAGAGTGGAGATGAAGTCTGAACAGGTGAGTCTTGAGCCTTTTTCGGAAGATGGATTCCACCACTGAGGCGCAGAACAGAGAAGAGTCTGGACTTTGCTGAGCGACATTTGTTTGATTTCAGCGATGGTGGTACGAGCCTGCCAGCTGAAGTAGAGGAGTGAATTGCTCGCTTCGGGGCATAAGGTTTGACCGGTGTTTGAAGGTAGATGGGTGCCATTCTATTGATAGCCCTAAAGGCCAGTGTCATCGTCTTGAATTGGATGCGTGCTGCAACAGGAGGAGGTCACAGAGGAGGGGGGTCACATGGGAGAATTTGGGTAGGATTGAAGATAAGCATGCTGCAGCGTTCTGGATACGCTGCAATGGTTTAATCGCAGAGGCTGGGAGTCTGGCCAGGAGAGAGTTGCAGTAGTCAAGGCGGGAGATGACCAGTGCTTGGACCAGGAGTTGCGTTGCATCCTTTGTGAGGAAGGGTCCGAATCCTGCGGATATTGTAGAGGGCGAATCTGCAGGATTGGGCCACAGCAGTGATGTTGGGGGTACAGGATAGTTGGTCATCGAGGATTACACCCAGGTTCCTCACAGTTGACGACGGCAATACTCTGATGCCCTCGACAGTGACCGACAGGTCCATGCGAGGGCAGTCTTTCCCTGGGAAGAAGAGGAGTTTGGTTTTATTCAGGTGAAGCTTGAGGTGATGTGCAGTTGTCCAGACAGAGATGTCAGCCAGACAGTCCGAGATGCGAGTTGCAATGTGAGTGTCAGAGGTCGGGGGAAAAGAGAGGAAAAGCTGGGTGTCATCTGCATAGCAATGGTAGGAGAATCCATGCGATGTGATAACAGAACCTAGTGATCTGGTGTATAGTGAGAACAGAAGTGGTCCTAATACTGAGCCTTGAGGGACACCCGTGTCCAGAGAACAGGGTTTGGACATAGAGCCATTCCATGTGACCTGAAAGGTGCGATTTGTCAGGTATGATGTAAACCAGGTGAGAGCAGAGTCAGTTATGCCAAGTTCAGCCAGAGTGGAGAGGAGGATTTGGTGGTTGACTGTGTCGAATGCAGCAAATAGGTCGAGGAGAATGAGAACGGAGGAGTGGGATGAGGCTCTGACGTCTCGCAGGGACTCGGTCACTGTGAGGAGGGCTTCCTCAGTGGAGTGAGCAGTCCTGAATCCTGATTGATTAGGGTCTAGGAGGTTGTTCTGCGAGAGATAGGATGACAGTTGGTTGTAGGCGGCACGTTCCAAGGTTTTAGAGAGGAATGAAAGAGGAGATACAGGTCTGTAGCTTTGGATGTCAGTAGCGTCTAGGGTGGTTTTTTTAAGGAGAGGCTTCACAGTAGCTGTCTTAAAATCTGCTGGAATGACACCTGAGGTGAGGGAGGAGTTGATCAGGGTGGTGAGGAATGGCAAGATGTCGTGTGAGATGACAGTTGAGGAGAGCAGAGGGAATGAGGGATTTCAGGTTGCGGCGGCTGGTGACAGTTTGAGGCGTAGAGGGGAGGGATGTGGTGGGATTCATGGGGAGGGAGAAAGTCACAAAGTGGTGGTCGGACACGGTGAGCTGGGTAACAGAGAGTGCCGAGATGCCACAGGATCTTGTGAAGACATGGTCAAGTTGGTTCCCGGCCCGATGAGTTGGTGGAGAGGGGGAGAGTGTAAGGTCAAATGTGGAAAAGAAGTCAATGAATTCAGATGAATGCAGCTTTCCCGGGTGGATGTTGAAGTCACCGAGGACGACGAGTGGTGTGCCATCATCAAGGGAGCAGCTCAGGAGGGCATCCATCTCATCCAAAAAGTCACCGAGAGGACCGGGTGGGCGATAGATCACTATGATGTTGAGCTTGAAAGGAAGGGTGACAGAGATGGCGTGAAATTCAAGTGTAGATCGGGGTAGGTGGTCCAGAGGATGGACCTCTGGACCACCAGTTACAACTAGCTTTACTCACACAATGCCTAAACCCAAATCTACAATTGGTTTCTGACTTACCAACAAGAGACAAACCAGCTTCCTTCCTTTCTCCAGACAAAATGTGGTGGTATCTAAGAGAATGCAAACTGCAATAGATAAAGTGGAAGAGTGGACAAATAAATGGGGATTTAAACTGTCAATTGAAAAGTCATTAGCTTCACTAAATGCCATAAATCTGTACCCATGACATTGTATGGACAGGTTCTGTTATAAGAATTTTGTATAACCTCATGTCTTAATGTTTTGTTTGTTCAGGTTACAGCTTTATGTGTTGAACTGTTCATTACTTTAGTCTCCCCATTGCTGACCTAAATGTTATCAGAGGCCTAGTAGTCATGATGTCTAGTTCTGCATGAAGATTAACTGTCAATGACGCATTATCTCCTGTGCCTTTAAAAGACTCAAGTCACAACAGTGATTTGAGCACTTCCTCTGTAGCATCCTCACACGTTGTTGCACTGTAACTGCTCCTATTGTACAAGATTAAAGTCAGATGTCGACTTTACTTATGTCTCCGATCTCCTCCTTGGGTGAATTTATTCATTTACGGAAAAATTCTTTTAACATTTGGCGCCCAACGTGGGGCCCAATATCTGTTCCTCTTCTCCAACTACCGGATCTGAACACCTTGCAAGGGGGGCCCGGCTGGAGAGGAGAGCAGAATGAAGGAGGAATCCGAGGCATCCGTTAGAGTCGGACCAAAGAACCAAGGGTTGGAGTCCTGGATCCGTTAGAGTCGGACCAAAGAACCAAGGGTTGGAGTCCCGGATCCGTTAGAGTCGGACCAAAGAACCAAGGGTTTTTTTAATTTGTTCGTTAAAAGTTGTTTGTCTATATATATACAATCTATACAGAATAAAATAGAATAGAGTGAACTAGATATAAATAAAATAAAATGGGTAATAGCCATTCGTGTTGCGGCCGGAACACGGAAGCTGAGTATAAAGAAAAAGCAAAGTATATGCAAAGGAAAGATGGTTTTGAACAGGCTCACATCTCGCCGAGAGCAACGGAGAGATGAGGACAAGGTTCCCCTGCGTCTGATGCCTGTCCCTCCTCCCTACCCGGATCAGCCCCACCAGCTGCCGCCTCCGCCGCCTCCACCTCTCCCCGAGCCGGTTCAAGTCTCAACCCCCTCCAGGACTATAGGGCACTTCTCACCACAAACCCCGAGACACCCATGGGATGCGGGGTGTGTGGGGGTGACCCGCAGCGGTAAGACATACAGCACTCTTCCATCACCACAATTTGAATTCGACAGTACCGAATGTATAGTGAATATCTATCCCATGATTGAAATGCTAAATCCACGCGCGGGAGTAGACCAACAGCCGCCGGTTGTCAGAGTTTACCGTCCTTGGACGGACGCGGATGTAAAAGAGGCCACAGCTGGCATTCCTCACCCTCGGACCAACAGCACAGAATTTGAGATACAATTCAGGAGGGTGTGTTCCAGCTACTGGCTAAATATGCTAGAAGTAGAACGGGCACTCCGACACATATTAAAAGGCGATTGGTGTCTGGTTAAGGGAAATTGGAATCCCCTTAATGCAGCCGATGCCAACAATCCATACACGTTTAATACTGTCGACTGGTCAGCACACGTAGATCGGCTCTTGATAAGGGTGGTTGCGCAATACCGTGGTAGAGCAGATTACTTCAAAATTACTAATTGCAAACAAACAAAAGACGAACCAATTATGGTTTACTTCGACAGACTCAAAACTGTCTTTGATGCTAACAGTGGCATAGCTTCCGATGAGATAGACAATAGTTCATACGCCATGCAGCTCAAAAATGCATTTTTGACCGGCATGGACTCAGATCAGGCGCAGTTCATTAAATATTTGATTGGACATACTACTACGGGCCGGCGTAACCTTAAAGAACACGAGGTACATGCCGAGAAGGTGCAGAAAAAGAAAAAAAAAAGGAAAAGTCAAATAACGCCTTTGTGTTGGATGATGATTGTGATGATGAGGATGACGGCGGTGTGCTGTACCGGGGGGGTGGTAGATCAAGAGGTAGATACGGGAAGGGGGGAGACAGGAGAGATGGAGAGGGGAGCAGATCAAAAAATAGAGATGACACTTGCTTTAACTGTGGTAAGCTTGGGCATTGGAAGCGAGACTGCAGGTCCGAAGGGAGACGAGGCAGAGGGACACGGGACGGAGGCAGAGGACCCAGGCGGAACCGAGACTCATCTCCCCGGCTCCGAGAATAACCAACGACTATCTCAGCAGACAGGTCGTAATGACGCACACACACACACACACAGAGGCAGATAAGGTTCTTTCAGTGGTAACAATAGACGTCTTGTTAAGCTTAGGAGATAAACTGTTTATTAAAAGTAAACAATTGCAAAATAAAATTCCTGTGCGATACCGGTGCATGCAAATCAGTTGTGCGGGAGGAAGATGCTGGAAGTCTAATTAAGTACAAACATCGATGGCCATCTCAAAACTATGCCCATGCAGTTAACTTATTGGGGAGTTAGCTTTTTACCCAAACTGGAAATTTATATCATGCAGCTCAATTGGGTAACAAATGGTAAAAAGGCTGTTCATCTCCCAGACTACAAAAAAAAAAAAAAAACTTTCATCCAAACATGTGACGCGAGACAAGGATCCATGACCAGTGTTTTAACACAGCCTTTTGGACAAAAACTACGACCGATAGCTTACTACTCTTCTAAACTTGATCCCATAGCAAGAGCTATGCCTCCTTGCTTACAGGCAGTGCAGGCAGCAGCTATTGCTGTACAGAGTTCAGCTCCGCTTGTGTCGTTTCATCCATTGACATTGAAGGGTTTACATGCGGTTTCTGTACTTCTGATGCAAAACAAAGTAGCTTTCATGTCGCCAGCACGGCATCTCAATTGTATGACGATACTAATGGTGCAGCCACATTTAACAATCGAACGCTGCAACACATTGAATCCATCTACACTTTTGCCACACGAACAGGACGGTGTTAAACATGACTGCTTAGCTAAAACTGAGGAGACTGTTTTGCCAAGAGCAGACCTGACTGATACACCACTCACACATCCAGACATAACAATGTTTGTTGATGGTATGCGTTCTCCACACTGCATGTTTTCGCACAATAGTGGAAAAACAGAGGCATGGTAACATCTACAGACAAATCTATTCAACACAAAGATTTGATACTAACTTTATTGGATGCTATTCTCCTACCAAAAGCAGTTGCAGCTTGTAAATGTGCAGCACACACTACCGGGACTGATCCAGTTTCACGAGGAAATCGCAAAGCAGACGAAGAAGCTAAATGCGCAGCAACAGAGGGACGGGACTCAGATCACATTTTTGTAGCTGATGCTGACACAGAACACATTGACCATGATATCTTAAAGAACATGCAAGCCACAACACCAGACACTGAGAGAACACTGTGGCGAGACAAAGGAGCAAAACAAACGGATGACGACATCTGGAGATGACCTGAGGGTAAGCCCATCCTTCCTAAAACCCTCTATCGATTTGCAGGTATTTTGAGCCATGGGATTACCCATGTCTCAACAGGAGGGATGGTGACAATGATAAGTAAATGTTTTACAACATATGGATTCCAAAATTACTCAATTCACAATTCACAAGGAAGAATGAGACCTAAAAGAGGAGCGTTCCCGAAAGCTGAATATCCTTTCCAAACAATATGCATCGACTTCATCGAACTAAAAAAATCAGAGGGGAAGAAATACTGTCTAGTAATAGGAGATATGTTTTCAAAATGTGTTGAAATCACACCAACAGCAACAAACGACGCTATAGTGGTAGGAAAAATCCTTGCTACTATTACTGCACGAAGATTCGGATTCCCAGACACAATTTATTGTGATAACGGTCCACATTTCAGAAACCAAGTCATGGCTAAATTATCAGAAATTTGTAACATTCAACTAAAAGTTTCATTGCAGTTATCATTGGTATCACTGGTCATCTCCTCGCTGGGAAGGTCCATATCAGGTTCTGCTATCTACACCGACAGCAGTCCACATCGCTGAGAGAGGAACGTGGGTTCACCTGACACACTGTAAGAGAGCATACAGCACTCCGGAGGGGACAGATAAGTAAAAACACCACACCATGGCCGACAGACCATGGAATCCATACCGAAGGACGGGATGCGGTATGAAAGGAACATTGTGTCTAATCAGTCTGGTAGCAGTGATAGTGGTAATTCCGATACTCTGGGTACACGAACGTCACTCTCGACAATCGAATGGCAACAACAATCGCACCGCAGCTGAATCACTGATTGTAAATTCGACACTAGCCAATACAACGCTAGCTAATTCAACACCAGCTAAATTGAGAGCTAAAAGAGAAATTGGACCGCAAATTGTATAACTTTGTGTCTCTACCCGCCGACAGGAACTGCACCACTGTACACCACTTGTTTCCCCCTGTGCCAACTCACACGTGGCCACCCTGGTTCGAGCCATATGACGGCAACTACACCTGTCTGTCTAGAGAAGAAGGTACGGTTAGTGTAGGAACTTTGACTTCCTGTAATCTAACCCTGAAGTTATCAGCAGGAGAAGGGGGTGTGCAGGATGCGTGGGTGAGAAGACAACTTGTGACCAGGGCGAACATCTGGAAGTTCTGCGGTGGTAAGACACTTAGAACAACGTTAACAATTGATTGGATTAACTATTTGTATTATAACCAACAAAGGTTCATCAATTATACCAGAGACAGCATCAAGGGGTTGTCTTCACAATTAGGTAGGACTAGTCTCTTGGCATGGCAGAAACGGCTGGCGCTGGACATGCTGCTGGCCGAGAAGGGAGGCGTGTGTAAGATGTTTGGGGATATGTGTTGCACTTTCATTCCCAATAACACCGCTCCTGACAGCAGTGTGACTAGGGCGCTGGCAGGTTTGACATGGCTATCCGAGGAGTTCGCAGAAAACTCAGGTATTGACGATCACCCTTACTTTTCATGGATGGAGAGCATGTTCGGGAGGTGGTCAGGGCTCATACAATCAGTTCTGATAACCATTAATATAATGACCATAATTATGACTGCGTTAGTTCAGAGGCTGATTGACGTTGCCATGAACAAGATGTTACTGTACACCAGAGTGCCGGATGATGAGGATAAAGGTGATGCAACATCATATCTATCAGATTACAGTGACGGTGAAATAACCCCTGTGAAGTGTGCTTCCCGATTCCTAGGTGAGCAGAGAGTTCCAGGTGATCTGGAAGCTGAGGACATGCACGGAGACTTGGAGGATTTCAATGATTAGTAGTTTAAATAAAAATAAAAACATCAATTCCACAGCACAATGATGTATTTACAGAAAATCCCAAAAGAAGATGTGAAAACTGATAAGCATTACGAGTGTAGCCTAAGAGAAGGATGTTATCTCCACTATATGGAAGGAAGTCTGCGATGTTTTATTGTTTTCCACGAGCCTAGGCTGAGATTTCATAGGCAGGGTCAGGTTCAACTAACGGCATCGATGGGTTGACCAGCCTGCGTTGGACATTTTGTTTGATTTGTATTCTTCCTTCCTATTAAACTTTAGACTGTTAGAGATTAGATTTGCTAGATGTATTATGCATAACCTTGTTTGAATTGAATCATTGTATTTTCCCGATTGGACTGAAGGACCACAAGGCGGTCGCCTGTAGGCAGAGGGGCCGTGAGAGAATTTCCCTGTCTGAATGTAAAGATGGTCACTGGAAGTTGCTAAGAAGCTGCCTGACAGGGCTTTCGCTCTCACCCTCCACAAAATTTAACTAATGATTATGCTTGAGATAAGCATAAACAGGAGGGAAGGTTATAAGAATTTTGTGATGACTACACAGACAAGGACTATGTGACGATGACTACTGTTAAGAATTTTGTATAACCTTGTCTTAGGTATGAATAACCTCATGTCTAAGGTATGCCTAACTGTTGTCAGGGACCTTGTGCACATGATGTCTTGGTCTACACGAAGATTCACTGTCAATGACGCATCATCTCCTGTGCCTTTAAAAGACTCAAGTCACAACAGTGATTTGAGCACTTCCTCTGTAGCATCCTCACACGTTGTTGCATTGTAACTGCTCCTCTTGGCCAAGATTAAAGTCAGACGTCGACTTTACTTATGTCTCCGATCTCCTCCTTGGGTGAATTTATTCGTTTACGGAAAAATTCTTTTAACAGGTTCTCCAACAGGTGTAAACATTTAGACAACGGGAAAAGTGCAAAAAGAGAAACAATATTGTCTGATCAGGTCTATCAGGTCAAGACTGGGGAGCAAGCAGTACATCCTGTTAGGATCTGCGGTGCCTTGTCATTTCCCCTTGTTTCTCCTGTGTTTTCCCCTCCCTTCTTGTTGCATGTTTGTCTCCCTCTGTCTGTCAGTGTCGTCTCAGGCTGGCCAGGGCTGACCTACATTCTGTTCATCAGCCTGACTCATCTCACCTGCTGCTCCACTCACCTGCGGTCCATCTACGCTAATCACCCGATAGCTGTCTTAAGCCGGTCCTTCCCTTCCAGTCTCCGCCAGTTCGTTGTGAAACCAACCGTGGTAACACACAGGCCTAGTTTGAGGAGATTTTGTGCAATTCTGCTTGTATTTTTTCATATTGTGACTTTTGTCTGAAACCTGCTTTTTTTCCCCTCTCGGTGCTACAGAACCGCCACACGCACCAGCCCGTCCAGTCCTGCCCAGCCTTGCCTGTTGTCACTTCTATTACCCAGCTCTGGATTTTCCTCTGAGGACCGTCGGGAACGGCTGCCTTGTTTTTTGAACTCTTTAGTTGTCATTAAAGACCACCTTTTCTGTGAACTCCTGTCTCAGCGTCTGCATTGTGAGTCCAGTTTTGAAATGCGACGCAGCGTAACAGAACGAACTGGCCCTGAGATGGACTCCGCAGGCGCTACCCACGAGGAACAGAACCCCATACACTATGCGCTCTCCAGTCAGGGAGCTTTGCTCGGGCAGCATGAGCAACTACTTAATGCTTTGGTTGAGAGTAACCGCAACATGACACAGCAAGTCTCTGAGTTAGCCAGACAGATTTCTGTATTCACATCTACCTCTTCACCTGCAGCACAAGGTCCACAATCTCCTTCTGGATCAGCTCCACAGCCTCCTACCAGGGACTCCTACACTACAGATCCGGAACCATTTTATGGAGATCTGGATAAATGTCGGGGATTCCTGCTCCAGTGTGACCTTGTCTTCCGGCAGCGTCCTCTCACCTTCACCAATGACCCCTCAAAGGTACATTATATTATGGGCTTACTAAGAGGGAGAGCTCTTGCTTGGGCAGAAGCAGTGAACTCTAACACTGGGGTTAGCTCACTCACCTTTAATGATTTTGAAGCAAGACTCAAGGCGGTTTTCGACCACCCAAATCATGTTGGCAATGCTGCTAGCCGCTTGCTAACTCTCTGTCAGGGGTCCCGCACGGTGGCAGATTACTCTGTTGAGTTCTGGACATTAGCTGCAGATGCTAATTGGAACGAGCCAGCATTGCAGGGAGTGTTTGTTAAAGGGCTTAATGAGAGGCTGAAGGATGAACTTGCCTGCCGTGATGATTCTACTGACCTAAACTCTCTTGTTTCCCTTGCCATCCGTCTGGACAATCGCCTCCGAGAGCGTCGCCAGGAGAGGGCAGCCAGCTGCTCTGCCCTCCCCCCTGCACGTACACCCCTCAGACCTGCCAGACCGGCTACCCAGTCAGGTGACTCGGCCCAACCTCTAGCTCTCCCGCCCACTGAGGAGCCCATGCAACTGGGTCGTGCCAATCTCACGCAAGCTGAGCGTCTCCGCAGGATTCAAGCTGGCGTGTGCCTGTACTGTGGTAAGCCCGGTCACTTTCTTGCACACTGTCCGGTTCGACCAAAAGATCTGGCTCATCAGTAGCGGTGGGGGTACTGATGAGCCCAAAACTCAGAACTGTTCCTGCCCCACTGAAGTCCCGGTTACAAGTACAGGCCACTCTCTGCATGGATGGATTGCTTCTCCCGTTACTCGCCCTCCTTGATTCAGGGGCAGAGGGTAATTTTTTGGACCTTCAACTCGCTGTCCAAGCGGGGGTGGAGCTGGAGCTGCTGGAAGACCCTATTACAGCTCTCGCCCTTAATGGTAGTCCCCTGGCTAAGGTAACCCACAAGACATCCCCTGTCACACTCATTCTGTCTGGAAATCACCACGAAACCATCACTTTTCATGTGATTGACGCTCCTGAGACCCCCCTGGTTCTGGGTCACCCTTGGTTAGTTCGTCATAATCCCCACATTGACTGGGCTGGTGGAAGAATAATTGGCTGGAGTAACTCCTGTCATTCTGTCTGTTTGCAATCTGCTTTGTCCCCTGTAGATGGCAACAGGAGCCCCTCTGTTGCACCAGAACCACCCGACCTGTCCAACGTCCCTCCTCAGTATCTTGACCTCCGAGAGGTTTTCTGCAAAGACCGGGCCCTGTCCTTGCCACCACACCGCCCATATGATTGTGCTATTGACCTGCTGCCAGGAGCTCCGCTCCCTTCTGGTAGACTCTACAACCTGTCTCGCCCTGAGAGAGGAGCCATGGAGAAGTACATCTCGGACTCCCTGGTAGCAGGTATAATCCGACCATCGTCATCACCACTAGGGGCGGGGTTTTTCTTTGTAGAAAAAGACAAGACACTAAGGCCATGCATTGATTTCCGTGGTTTGAATAGTATAACTGTTAAGAACAAGTACCCCTACCCTTAATCAGTTCTGCCTTCGAGCCTCTCCAGGGAGCCACCATCTTTTCCAAGCTCGACTTACGTAATGCCTACCATCTTGTTCGCATCAGGGAAGGGGACGAATGGAAGACAGCCTTCAACACCCCCATTGGCCATTTTGAGTACCTGGTGATGCCCTTTGGTCTCACCAATGCCCCAGCTGTGTTTCAGGCCCTAGTGAACGACGTTCTTAGAGACTGCCTTAACCGCTTCATCTTTGTGTACCTGGATGACATTTTGATTTTTTCCAGATCCCTTGAAGATCACATCACTCATGTCCGGTTGGTGCTCACTCGACTTCTGGAAAATAGACTCTTTGTGAAGGCTGAGAAGTGTGATTTTCATGTGGATACTGTGAGTTTCCTTGGCTATGTCATTCAGAGTGGCCAAGTCAAGGCTGACCCCGAGAAGATCCGTGCGGTGGAGGAGTGGCCCAGGCCCACCAGTCGGAAGGAACTACAGCGCTTCCTAGGGTTTGCCAATTTCTACCGACGCTTCATCCGGGACTACAGTAAGGTTGCTTCACCCCTTACGAAACTCACCTCTGTCAAGATCCCATTCTGTTGGTCCTCTGATGCTGAAAGGGCATTTTCAGTACTAAAATCTCTGTTCACCTCTG
Organism: Chelidonichthys spinosus; assembly: GCA_029853015.1. Classification (NCBI taxonomy): domain Eukaryota; kingdom Metazoa; phylum Chordata; class Actinopteri; order Perciformes; family Triglidae; genus Chelidonichthys; species Chelidonichthys spinosus. The sequence goes on along the minus strand of CM056827.1, from coordinate 717,837 downwards.
CTCCCGTCCTGATCCAACCTGATCCCAGCAGGCAGTTTATAGTTGAAGTGGATGCTTCTGACTCTGGGGTTGGGGCAGTTCTGTCACAGATTTCTGGGCCAGCTAACAAGCTTCATCCCTGTGCTTTTTTTTCCCGCCGTCTCTCGTCCGCAGAAAGCAATTATGACGTTGGAAACCGCGAGTTGTTGGCGGTCAAGCTTGCTCTGGAGGAGTGGAGACATTGGCTGGAGGGGTCTGAGAAACCATTCGTCGTTTGGACTGACCACAAGAATCTGGCCTACCTCCAGTCCGCCAGGAGGCTCAACTCTCGGCAGGCGAGATGGGCGCTATTCTTCAGCAGGTTCAATTTCATTCTGACCTATCGTCCTGGATCCCGGAACATAAAGCCTGATGCCCTGTCCCGCCAGTTCTCCTCCGAGGAACCTAACTCCGCCTTGGACACCATCTTGCCCCCAGAACAGGTCGTCGGCATGCTTACCTGGGAGATCAAGGAGACGGTTAGAGAGGCACAGCAACATCAACCTGATCCAGGTAATGGCCCTGCTAACTGTCTTTTTGTCCCCAACAATGTACGCTCCCAGGTACTGCAGTGGGTTCACACCTCTCGTTTTGCTTGCCATCCTGGGGCCAACCGCACCACCTCCCTCCTCAAGAGGCATTTCTGGTGGCCCACCATGGAGAACGACACAAAGCAATTTGTGGCAGCGTGTTCTGTGTGTGCTAGGGGCAAGGCATCCCACCGTCCACCAGCTGGCTTACTCCGCCCATTACCTGTCCCTGGTAGGCCCTGGACACACATAGCCTTGGATTTCGTCACCGGCCTTCCCGTCTCTAAAGGTAACACAGTCATACTCACCATCGTCGACAGATTCTCGAAGGCAGCCCATTTTGTTGCACTCCCTAGACTGCCGTCTGCTTTTGAAACTGCTGAGCTCCTAATTACTCATGTAATCAGGACTCATGGAATACCCTCCGACATAGTCTCGGACCGCGGCCCACAGTTTATCTCCCAAGTTTGGCGTGCATTCTGCAAGGCCTTGGGGGCATCTGTAAGTTTGTCCTCAGGTTTCCACCCCCAGACCAACGGCCAGGCAGAAAGGACCAACCAGGACCTTGAGACCACCCTGCGCTGTGTGGCAGCTGCAAACCCCAACAGCTGGAGCACTCATCTGGCCTGGGTTGAGTATTCTCATAATTCTTTAACCTGTTCTGCCACGGGGTTATCCCCCTTTGAAGCCTCTGTGGGCTATCAGCCCCCACTTTTCCCTGAGCAGGAGGTTGAGCTGGCAGTACCTTCGGTACAACATCACATTCGGAGGTGCAGAGAGATCTGGAGGAAGACCCGGGCAGCACTGCTTCAGACGAAGGAACGAAACCAACGCTCTGCCAATCGACACAGAAATCCTGCCCCGCAATACCAACCTGGTCAGTCGGTTTGGTTATCTTCCCAAAATATTCCTCTCCGCACTGAGTCCAGGAAGCTCTCACCTCGCTACATTGGCCCCTTTGTCATTGAGAAGGTCATAAACCCCACTGCTGTTAGACTAAGACTCCCCAGAAGCATGAAGATCCATCCAGCCTTCCATGTCTCTCAGCTCAAGCCTGTTCTCACCAGTACGCTGTGCCCTCCTCCTGACCCCCCGCCACCCACCCGGCTCATCGATGACCAGCCTGCCTACACGGTTCGCCGCCTGCTGGATGTGCGGCGTCGGGGTAGGGGGCTCCAGTATCTCATTGACTGGGAGGGTTATGGGCCTGAGGAGCGCTCCTGGGTGCCACGCTCATATATCCTGGACCCAGACCTAGTCCGGGACTTTCACCGTGCAAATCCTGACAAGCCTGGTGGGTCGCCTGGAGGCTCCCATTGAGGGGGGGGTACTGTTAGGATCTGCGGTGCCTTGTCATTTCCCCTTGTTTCTCCTGTGTTTTCCCCTCCCTTCTTGTTGCATGTTTGTCTCCCTCTGTCTGTCAGTGTCGTCTCAGGCTGGCCAGGGCTGACCTACATTCTGTTCATCAGCCTGACTCATCTCACCTGCTGCTCCACTCACCTGCGGTCCATCTACGCTAATCACCCGATAGCTGTCTTAAGCCGGTCCTTCCCTTCCAGTCTCCGCCAGTTCGTTGTGAAACCAACCGTGGTAACACACAGGCCTAGTTTGAGGAGATTTTGTGCAATTCTGCTTGTATTTTTTCATATTGTGACTTTTGTCTGAAACCTGCTTTTTTTCCCCTCTCGGTGCTACAGAACCGCCACACGCACCAGCCCGTCCAGTCCTGCCCAGCCTTGCCTGTTGTCACTTCTATTACCCAGCTCTGGATTTTCCTCTGAGGACCGTCGGGAACGGCTGCCTTGTTTTTTGAACTCTTTAGTTGTCATTAAAGACCACCTTTTCTGTGAACTCCTGTCTCAGCGTCTGCATTGTGAGTCCAGTTTTGAAATGCGACGCAGCGTAACACATCCTTATTAAATATATATCAGGTTCTTATGAGAGCAGTCCTTGATTATGGCTGCCTATATGTCTGCAGCAGAAATAAACCTTTAAAGGCTTGATGTTGAACCGGCTCAGGCTCTACACATCTGTAGCAGAGCCTTTGCAACATCTCCGGTGTCAGCACGACAAGTGGAAACGGGGGAAAATGCCTGTGAGAATTCGGAGGGTCAAGCTAAGAGACTCGTTGGAGATGAGCCAGGCCTGCGCAGAATAGATCGCCGGCAATCGCCGCACAATGCATGCTGGGTAGTTTTGTGTCTGACTTGATCCCGACTTGCTCTGATGTCATGAACAAGTGGGCAACGATAGTCTCATGAGATCAAGGTGGCCGCAGTTTTTAGAGCCAGGTGCTGCAGTTGCTCTCAACCGACTGCAAGCCCCTGGGCATGATGGGAAACGCTGTTGCCTCATCTAAGAGCTGATTGGCTCTTAGTTTTGACAACAGCCAGCACGTTTAGTAGAAAATGCTAATTTCCTGTGCGAGTCTAATATTTAACGTCAGATCGTGGGCTGTTAGTCTCATGTTGTGTTATTAAAGTTAAATCTATTATCAAACATCTCATGTGGTTGATAATATTAATAATCATAATAACGACAATACAAGAGGTTATTTATATAGACCTTATTAAAAGGAGCAATTACCCTTCGGTGTGCTCATAAAAATAAAAACCGATACACATTTAATACAGTATAACTGTCAAACTTAACTTATGTGTACTAGATTCTATGATACTACCTCAACAGTGACAAGGACCGACTCTGGCAGGAAGTCTGAATCCAAATGCACGACCCGGAAAGTTGTCAAAGTAAATGATCTTTTATTACAATTACAAAATCAATGACCAAGGAAGTCCTGGAAAAACAGAGGCAAATGACTAGACTAGGAATAACAAAAAATACTCTAATAACCAATACAAGAGGGATCTATGAATAAGCATTAACTATTTACAAAATAAAAAACAGAAAAACTCTGGCACTAGCGATTTACAAAATAACAAAAGGAATCTAAATATAAGTAGTGATGGGCAAATGATACCGAGGCTTTGGAGCTTGTGTCGCTCTTCCTGAAACGGAGTGGTTCGAACCAGTAGGGGAATTCGACTTGATGTAGCCGCCTGCAGCGCGGTACCTTACGTGATGTATTGTTGGTTGAAGCGATGCATGATGGCTAGAATTTTTTTTTTTTTTTAGACTAAGCAGACAACAAACACAGCACAACAGACAAAAACAAAAAACAAAACACAAACATAAGACAGTCAGAGGTTTTTACAAGTCACTTGCACAAAATGTCTCCATAATAAAGTACCTTTGGGCAGCTTTCTTATTACTGATGTTCTTGATTGTGGCAGTATAACGGTGCAGTTCATGTTTAAAGGGTACGATGTTCGGTTTAGATTTGGCCCATTTGTTTTTGTGGATGTGAAATTTCCCCAAACTCAAGACTAACTGACAGAAAAAGCAAAGGTTCTTTGGTCATCATAATAAATAAAAATATGTTTTTCCTGGAAATTAATCATTCTTCCTGTTTTCTCTTGCACAAAGTATTGAACATCATTCCAAAAAGTTTTACTGTAGGCACAATGATAAAATAAGTGAGAAATGGTTTCATCTTCAAGTCCACAAAAATCACATGCATACTCAATGTCTAATTTAAATCTTTCAAAGGGTTTTCTTTGCAGGATAGATTTGATGTAAAATTTTAAACAATATTTCTTTCACCTTATTATTGAGACAGAATTTTTCACCAACCAACCATGCTTTATTCCAGTTAATTTCTCCAAATTGTGCAGACCATTTAGTTTGACCTCTAGGTAGGATCTTGGTTTGTAAGCGCAGCTTCTCAAAAATCTGTTGGAGCAGGCTAGAATTTGTGTCCGACTAGCAGCCGACTGTAAAGACGTCACAGGGCCGCAACCATATCACGCGACCCAAAACATCGTGGGAACAAGTTTTTAAGAGCCGCTTCTTGCAGCGCTTGGCAGCTGCAACAGCGAAATGGTTCTCATTGGTTAAAAGTTCAATGACGTGTGTTCAGGTCCGCACTCGGCGGCCACCTTGTGGTGAAATGATACTTTTTATTTTGGTTGCTTTGATCTCATGGCTTGATCTTAAGTTCTGTGCATTGTGCTGTGAGTAGGCCTATTATATGTGAGGTCCGGTTAATACAAACATAGAATCACGTGTACACTTCATGGCTGCACCTGATTGGACGATCGCTTTCACTGCTGTCCTGTCTACTCCGGAGTTCACGCAGACCAACATGGTGGCTCGTTTGGAAACTTTCTCTTATTTTACGAAAATAGTTCACCGAAAGGTGTTTCTGAAAACATTTTCAGCGAGAAATAAACTATGCAGTTGCTGAATCTGTCTTTATCTTAGATCGACAACATTCAGTTTAAAAGATTTTCGCGACCGCTCGCGAGTGTTCCCGAGGCGGCGAGTCGAGCCCGGCGCCTCTGATTAGCATAAAGTAGATTCGACTTTATGCAAATGAGGAGTGGCCAACTCCCGCGCCATCTCTCGACATTCGCCGCGATGCTACCAGAATGCATTGCACGGCTTTTCACATAGACAATGAATGGGACGCGGGGAAACACCGCTGCCTGTGGACACGTACCTTAAGGCTTCACTTGCCCACCACTAAATATAAGTAAAACTCTATCTACAAAACAGTGAACAGAAAATCTCAACATATCAACAGAAATCAAACTATTATTAGAAGCAAAGTGAACAACCAAAAAACAAACCTTCAGCTCTTGAACAAGACAAGAGGGGTATTCCAACAAACCATTCCATTTCAGCCGCGCCTTTTTGAGGCTAATTCAAGCCAGGTTAACGTTGTCGTGTTACGCACGTTCACGGGATATGAAGCCAGCCCAGAACTGTGAATGTCGAATCATTGAGAAAATGGCAGAAAAGACCAGAGCAAAAATTATTGATGGAACTGTACGAGGAGTACAAACCACTTTTGGAGAATATACTTGAAACTTTTGAAGACTCTGATTAGGAGTTTTTTGTTTGGAAATAAATAACCAAACAAAAGTGCTAGTTGCTTCAGATAACTTGACAGCTCTGTCCAGCATCACAACTGGAAATTCATCATGCAGGCAGGACATAATATTACAAAATTCTTCGGTTGCTACTCAGGCTGCATTACAGGGGAGTGGATATCTCCTTCCTTTGGGCCATGGGCGTTGGAAGGAAATGAGGAGGCAGACATACTGGCCAAGCAATCACTCAACAACAGATAATATACAAATACCAGCTACAGAGGGAGATTGAGGTGGAGCGTGCACACCGCACAGGTAAACCTGAAGCGACCAGAGAAAGACCAAGATCTATAGTTGTTAAATTCCTGCGTTTTAAGGATAAGGCTGCAGTCTTGCAAAGGGCCAAGAACCTCAAGGGCACGAAGATATTCATCAATGAGGACTACACGGACGCTGTAAGACAAAAAAGGAAAGAACTGATGCCAAAGATGAAAGCAGCACGTGAAAGAGGAGAGATAGCCTATCTCAGACACGACAGGCTGATCATCCATCCTCGCACCAGCACCCCATGTTAAGTGGGGTTTGAATGAAGGTATGCCTACATAAAATACACTTTTAACACATTTAGGACTAACACAATCATGTCACAACACAAACAACCAAAGAGAGGCCCAAGTATTGCACATATTAACATAAACAGTCTTAGGAACAAAATAAATGAAGTCACTGAAATGTTATTTGAAAATAAATTGCACATTCTTGCCATCTCGGAAACTCACCTGGACTCTTCCTTTGAAGATACGGAGCTAGAGATTAAAGGTTACAACATTTACAGAAATGATAGAAATAAATATGGTGGGGGAGTAGCTTTTTATGTTCGGGATCACGTGCCTGTGAAAATATGTACTGATATGATGCAATACAACATTGAAATATTATGGTTACAAGCATATCTACCTCATCGAAAGCCTATACTGTTAGGATGCTGCTACAGACCACCCAGCGCTAAGAGTGAATATCTTGATACAATCTGTGATATGTTAGATAATAATGCTGTTGTGGGTCAGGATATTTACTTCATGGGAGATTTTAACATTGACTGGTTTGCTAATAACTGCCCTTTGAAGAACAAGATGCAAACTGCCACAAATACATGTGGACTTACTCAAGTAATAAATAAACCTACGAGAATATGTGTAAAGCAGGATGGCACTAAAACATCAACGTGCATAGACCATATTTTTACAAATTGTCCAGACCTGTGTAATAATATATTGTCTGTGCCCATCGGCAGCAGTGATCACAACCTGGTCATAGTTGGAAGAAACATTAAAGTAAGTAATCCTGGACCCAAAATTATTTTTAAAAGGTCATATAAACGGTTCAATCAAGAAGTATTTGTTAATGATGTGAAAGAAATCTGTTGGTCTGAAGTCTTAGCAGCCAATAATCCTGAAATTGCTCTATTGAAGTTTAACAATTTATTTTTGCCTCTAGTGGAGAAACATGCACCACTACAGAAGTCTACTGTCAGGAATGCCAAAACACCCTGGTTAGATAAAGAAATTAAAGATGCTATGAGAATGAGAGATCAAATGAAAAAAACTGCAAGTATAACAGGAAATATATGTGACTGGGACCTCTATAAGAAAATGAGAAACTCTGTTACCAAACTTAACAGGAAAAAAAAGAAAATTTACTTTGAAAAACGAGTTAACGAGGTAGGAAATGATAGTAAAAAACTATGGAACATTTTAAATGATCTGACAGGGAGAAAAAACAAAACGAATCCATCCTTTATGGAGGCAAATGGCAAGTTCATCACCAAGCCCAATGAAATTGCAAACTATTTAAATGATTATTTTATTAGCAAACTAGAAAAAATAAGAGAAAACATGTCTTATCTAAGTAATGATATATCTCACCTATTAATAAGAAATAAAATCATGAATGGAAAAAAACCCAAGTTTAAACTGGAGAATATAAGCACTAACAAGGTAAAGGATTTCCTAAAAAATTGCAAAGACAAACCATCGGGTGTTGATGGCCTTGACAGCAGGCTTCTCAAAATAGCTGTTGATCAGATAGCTCCTGCATTAACCCATATAATCAATTTAAGTTTTATGTGTGGTACATGTCCACAAGCATGGAAGCAGGCGAAAATAATCTCACTGCCAAAAAACAAGAGAATGCCCTTTTCCAGCTCAAATAGCCGTCCTATAAGTTTATTACCAGTATTAGGAAAAATAATGGAAACGATTGTATTTGAACAAATTAATAATTATTTATCTGCGAATAACATTATCTGTAACTCTCAACATGCTTACAGAAGGGCTCACTCCACGGCAACGGCGCTGACTAGCATGTCTGATGATTGGCTAAGAGCAATTGATAACAAAAATATGGTTGGTGTTGTATTTCTGGATTTCTCAGCTGCTTTTGATGTAATTGATCATCACTTACTACTAACAAAACTGTCCTGCTATGGCTTTGAGCAATCTGCACTTAATTGGTTTTATAGCTATCTATCAAACAGGACACAAACAGTATTTTTTAATGGCAGCTACTCAGAAACCAAAACCACGACATGTGGAGTACCTCAAGGGAGCTGCCTTGGTCCTTTATTATTCAGTATTTTCACAAATGATTTACTGTATGTATTAGAGAAAGCTAACACAGTTATGTATGCGGATGACGCAACCATATATACATCAGCATCTACTAATAATGTATTAGAAACTATTATGAATAAGGAACTAGAAAGTGTGGCTGAATGGGTTAAAGAAAACAAGCTGGTCCTGAACATATCTAAAACCAAGTGCATGATTGTAGGCTCAAATCATAATATTGATAGAAATCCTGTATTAAATATTAAAATCAAAGATATCACTATAGACCAGGTACATGAGACCAAATTGCTGGGAATGACAGTTGACAACAAATTATCATGGAAAAAACACATTAATAATATGATTGCAAAGATGGGTAGAGGTATATCAATTCTAAGAAGACATGCAACTTTTATAAATATAAACATCTTGAAAACAGCAATCCAATCGATAATATTATCACATCTCGACTATTGCCCAGCAGTTTGGTCAAATGCCACTGGAGACATGTTAAATAAACTACAATGTATACAGAATAGAGCTGCCCGCACAATACTGAAGTGTGACTACAGGACAAGGATAATTTCTATGCACAAGAAACTTAACTGGTTACTGGTCAAAGACAGACTATTGTACTCACTGTTTGTGGTTATTAGAAATATATCTGTCCTAAAAACACCTGTTATCTTGTTTAAAAACCTCGCTTTTAGTGCAGAGAGTCATAAATATATCACCAGACATGCAGCTGTAGGAAACTTTACATTACCTAAAGCAAGATCTAACGCCATCAAGCGTACGGTTTTGTATAGAGGTATGAAAGAATGGAATTCACTGCCGAAAAATATCAAACTCACCACGAACACAAAGAAATTCAAAATATTAATAAAACAGCGTTTATCAAAGTAAGACAACATGGTATATTTATATATGGAGTATATTTCGATGGAGGTATGATATGTGTTATTATAATGTATATTCTGTAGAATGAATGTATATACGAGTATGATGTGTGATGTGTAATGATGTATACATATATGATATGTAGAAATGTGGGTAATAGGATTAGTATGTGAACAATTAATATAACGAAAAATGAATGAAGCACAGTTAAGAAATGTAAACACTTATTCTGTTTTTGTTTTGTTAGGTTAAGCATATCGCTCACTTGTTTTTTTGTTTTAAATTTGTATAATGTTTATGTTTTGTGTTTTCAACTGTATATTTGATACTGTTGGACCCCAGGAAGAATAGCTGTGGCTTTGCTGCAGCTAATGGGGATCTTAATAAACAAATAAACAAATAAACCACTTAGTAAAGCAGAGGTTAACATTATTAATATTATTCATATGCACAAAACATATTGGGACCTAAATGGCACAGGAAGACATCTGTACAATATTCAAAACCATGTAGGCGGTTGTGGAAAATGGAGCGAGATGAGGTCATTACCCATCTGAGAATAGCACATACAGGAATAAATCAAACACTACATATGATAAGCATCACAACACAACACAAAACACAAACACAAAATAACTATGGACACTCTGCTGGAAAGACCTTCTAATTAATTCCTTAAGAGAGAGAGGAATAATGCAGATAATTTAGTTGAATTCACGTTATTTAGTTCAGTTCAATGTTTAAATTATATTGTCATTATTAGTGCTTTTCTTTGTTTATTTGTATGTTATTTATCTATTTGAATTTTTTATTTTCTTATCAATCTACTGCAATCACACTCCAATCCAGTAGGTGGCAGTAATGCATCTGTAAGCTGGTTTGCCAACTGCCGTTAAAAAAACAAAGAAGAAGAAGAAGAAAAAAGAGACGGGGCAGGACCGCTCTTGGCTGGAACGCCGGACTGTGAATGGATAGGAGATGGCAGAAGGAAGTGACGGATCAGGAAACGAGTTAGGAATGGAGCTCAGTGGCGGGGGAATTGAAAGTTGGAGTGAGGAGAAAGCGGGGAAAGCCAGGCGAAAATGCAAGAAAAAAGGAAGGAGCTCATTATCAGAAGAAACAGATAATGAGCAAGTGTGACAGGGCGAGGAAGAGCATAAAGTAATTATCAGGCTGGAACAAGAAGGTGCGTCGTTCGCTTAGTGTAACCCGGTTCTCCTTACCAAGAGGATAAACAATCTAGTGGGAGAGGTAAAAAGTGCGAAGGTTCTGCGCAGTGGAGCACTGTTTATTTCTTGCAGAGACAGCACACAACTTGGGAAAGCGATTAGGCTCAATGAGATTGAGGGGAAAAAAGTTCAAGCCATGATTGCTAAGGGTGGGGGTCTCACCCGAGGAGTGATTTTTGGTATCCCACTGAGTGTGTCTGCTGAACAGATTAAAGAAAATGTGAAGGGTGCAAGAGTGAGGGAAGTCAGACGCCTAAAAACTACTCGTGAGGGCCAAAAATGTGACAGTTTGTCGGTGTTGCTCACGTTTGATGAGGACCGACTCCCTGCTAAAGTGTTTATCGGATATATAAGCTATGATGTTAGACTCTATGTTCCTCCGCCGCTAAGGTGCTTTAAATGCCAGAAATATGGGCATGTAGCAGCAGTATGCAAGGGTAAAAAAAGGTGTGGGAGATGTGCAGGGGAGCATGAATACGGGAAGTGGGAAACAGGAGCTAAACTTAAGTGCTGTAACTGCGGAGGGGAGCACACTTCTGCATATAGAGGGTGTGAAGTCAGTGCAGAAAAGGTGCAGTGATTGAAACATCCCAAGGGGTCACATACGCAGAAGCGGTCAGAAAGGTGGGGATGCAGCCAAATGGCAGTAGTGTTAAGATGGCAGACAGGCCTGAAATGAGAACATGAGAGGGATGCAGAAGTTAAAGAAGACACGCTGATTGTGGAGAAAAGGCAGTTCATACTGTTCATGGTTGATGTAATTAATTGTACTGCGCAAACAGACAAGAAAACAGAAAAAATGAAAATAATAGTGAAAGCAGCAGAGAAATATCTGGGAATTGAGGCCATTGGGTGGGAGGAAGTGAAGGACATGTTGAAGGCAGGGCTACCCAGCTCGCAGATATCGGGCCCTAGTTTCGTAGACCAGCGCAGGGAGGCGCAGGGTGGCGCAGCCGGCGCAGTTTCGACCCGCGCAGCCTTGTGCACCGTCAGTTTGGCAGTTTGGTGGATCGCCTGCGCCAAGATGGGTGTGGCGGCGCAGCAGGGGGAGGCGTCACGGATTCAGCTTGGCGTAGCGGAAGTTTCGTGGCAAAAAGCCTCGCCGAGACTGCACTGAAAGCTCGCCAGCTTCAACCTGGTCTACTTTCGGCGCAAGGCATAAGGCGTAAATGAAGTCCATTGATTCAATGCGAATCACAGCTGGCGGATCGGAAGTTTGGCTGACGGCACGCAGTGCGCACACGTCACCGAGACCTCACAGGCAGGTTTCCACAGTTCCAGGCACATGTAAATGCAATAAATAATCACAACAAACACTATTTAATGCAACTAATTGAATCAACACGTGAATTTATATCTATATAGATTGTCCCGTCACATCTGACGTCAGATCAAAGGCGGATGGCACGCATAACGGAAACTCAGCCTCTCGGACCAAAACATCTCCCTCTCTCTCTCCTGTTTGTTATAATATGGACATTGTTATTATTATGATACGCAAGCACAGCGCGTGATGCGCGTGGTGGGAGCGGCGGCGCTGCTTCTGTCATCGGGTTGTCAAGTGACGGAACTTGCACTGAACCTACCCTAACGCATTAAAGGAGAGGTGAGGAGCTCATTTGATTGGTGAAGATCTGAATCGGCTGTATTAATCCCAGTCCACGCCTCCTCTCCTCCTCGTCTCCCACTCACGCCTTCTTCTCCTCCCTCTTTCCCACTTGCGCCGGTGGGCGAGACGGGAGGTGTGCCTGCACGAGCCTGCGCGGTGCACGAAACTTGCAATGTCCAGGTGGACACACCCCGTCGGCGCGGCACAGGTGCGCTGAAAGCTGACTGCGCCTGGTCTACGAAACTAGGGCCCATCGTCACAATCATCTGTATGGGGTGGTGGATCATCATGGTCTTAAGTATATTGCAGTGGAATGCAAGAAGTCTATTAGCTAATGGGCAGGAGTTTAAGAAGTTTGTTTCAGGTCTGCAGGATAAACCCAGTATAATCTGTATTCAAGAAACATGGCTGAGAGTGCAATGGAATTTCATAATACCCAGATACACGGCTATAAGAAATGACAGGAAGATGGGGAAAGGTGGTGGGGTGGCTACTTTTGTCAGAAATTAAATAAGGTTTAGTACTGTCCAATTAGGGAGCGAATGTGAGTCCATAATAATTAAGGTTTGGACAGGCAAATATGAGCTATCAATAATTAATTACTATAATCCATGTAACAAACTGAGTGTAGATATACTGAATATGGTGTTGGGGGAAGTGCAGGGGAAAGTAGTGTGGTGCGGAGACTTCAATGCACACAGCACTCTATGGGGAAGTGAGAGAACTGACCCAAATGGCTCAATAGTAGAAGAATTTATAGAAGATAAAGGATTAGTAAGTATGGATGACGGGATAGGAACAAGGTATGACTGTGTTCAAAACAAAGAAAGTGTGATTGATTTAACGTTGATGTCAAATGAAATGGCTGGTGTCACTGCGTGGGAGGTGTTAAGTGAAACATTAATGGGAAGTGATCACTATCCAATTACTATTAAGATTGGAATAGAGCTGCAACGGGAAGAAGACATGAGATTGCCAAAATGGAAAATTGATAAAGCTAACTGGGAGCTTTTTCGGGCAGCGTGTAGAAACAGATTTGAACAATTACATAAAGAGGAATGGACAGATGTGGAGGAGTTGAATAAGGAAGTAGTCAATGCTGTGATATAATCAGCAAATGAGTCAATACCAAAAACATCAGGGTGCAGAAGTAAAAAGAATGTGCCGTGGTGGGATGAAAATTGCAGACAGGCAATTAGAGAACGGAATAGAGCATTTAGGCTATTTACGAAACATCATTCAATGGAGTCGTTAGTGCAGTATAAAAGGTCGCAAGCAGTGGTTAGGAAAACTGTTAGAGCAGCTAAACGTGCATGCTGGCGGCAATATTGTAGTAAGATAGGTCGGGAGGTACAGCTGTCGGATGTATGGGGAATAACCAGGAAAATGGGTGGAATAAGAAGGAATATAACAATCCCAGTATTGACAAGTAACAGTAGAACAGCAGTTAGTGGTTTAGAAAAAGCGACGCTATTGGCGGAAACACTAATCAAAGTTCACAGTTCAAAAACTTATCAGCAGAGGCTAGGCAACAAAGGAATACTATGCTAGCAAAAAACACCTGGGTTAACAGGAAAAAACCCACAACAGAAGAGTACCTGGATCTTCCATTCAGTATGTACGAGTTAAAGGGGGTCATCCCCAGCACCCGGCAGTCAGCGCCAGGGAAAGATGATCTGCTACTGTATGTTAGACAACATGGATGAAAGGTCACTAGAGGTAATATTAAAATTAATTAATAAAGTATGGGAGTCAGGGGAGATTCCAGCTGCATGGAAACACTCGATTATATTGCCAATTTTAAAACCAGGCAAAGCTGCATCAGACCCGTCAAACTATAGATCTATTAAACTATTGAAAACTATGGAAAAGATGGTTACAGAGAGGTTGATGTATTTCATAGAAAGTAGAGATCTTTTTTCCTCATGTCAGAGTGGGTTTCGCAAAGGGAGAAATACAATGGACGCAGTGTTGTGCCTAGAATCAGAAATTAGGAAAGCTCAGACAAATAAAGAGATGGTGGTTGCTGTGTTCTTTGACATAGAGAAAGCGTATGACATGCTGTGGAAAGAGGGCCTGCTAATTAAACTGGTAAGTTAGGAGTGGGAGGGAAGCTATATAACTGGGTGTTGGGCTTCCTGTTTGGGAGGACGATAGAGGTCAGAGTAGGGAATGAGTATTCACCAGTATGTATGGTTGAAAACGGAACGCCACAGGGAAGTGTGTGCAGTCCAATACTCTTCAACTGCATGATTAATGACATCTTTGAGGAGGTGGGGGGAGGAATAAGTAAATCACTATTTGCTGATGATGGGGCATTATGGGTAAGGGGGAGGAATCTGAAATATCTACAGAAGAAGTTGCAGACAGCGGTTGATGCAGTGGAACAGTGGGCAAATAGGTGGGGATTTAAGCTATCAGCTGCAAAAACTCAAGTGATGTGTTTCGCAAAACGCCATAAAGACCTATCAATAAGGTTATATGGTAAAACACTGGAGCAAGTCAAAGTCATTCGTTTTTTTGGGTGTCCTGTTTGATGAAAAGCTCACCTGGAGAGAACACATTGAGAGGACAAAAGACAAATGTAAAAATGTTAATAACCTTTTGAGATGCCTGTCAGGTTGTGATTGGGGTGCAACCAGGAAATCTCTATTAAACATATATCAAACCATGATGAGAACCAGATTAGACTATGGGAGTGTTGCGTATATGTCAGCAGCAGAAAGTCACCTTAAGAAGCTGGATGTGGAGCAGGCTAAAGGACTCAGGGTATGTAGTGGGGCATTTAACACCTCCCCAGTTGCAGCTCTGCAGGTTGAGATGGGGGAAGAGCCATTAAGAATAAGAAGGGTAAAGCTCATGTTGGCATACTGGGTTCACCTGCAGGGCCATAAAAGATCTCACCCAGAAAAGGCTATATTAGAGGACTGCTCAGAGCATGATAATTCGAACTTCTGGAGCTTAGGCTGGGTTGGAAATGCCAAGGCAGAAAGTGTTGGCTTGTGCAACATGCAGTATACTCCTAATGTTTCATTACCGGAAATTCCTCCCTGGTTGTTCCCGATGCCATCAGTGGACTTTAATATCCAACAGACGGTCAAAAATAACTCAAAGCAAGGAGTTACTGGAGTCGTGGTTCAAAAGTATATCGAACAGAATTATGCAAATACAATAGCAATATTTACAGACGGATCAAAAGAGCCAGAAACTGGGCATACCGGAGCTGCGGTCTACATTCCGGAATATAAAGTGGCAATTAAGGAGCGAGCAACAGACCACGCATCAGTATATACAGTTGAACTCCTGGCTATCACGCTTGCACTGAGATGGTTAGGGGGAAACAACAGGGCCAAAGCACTCATAGCATCAGATAGCTGGGCAGCCCTCAACAGTATTAAGACCATGAAGTCATGCAGGCAAGATCTGATCATGGAGATCCACCAAAAGTTATACAGCTTTCACAATAGGGGGAGAACGGTCAGATTTCTGTGGGTTCTAGCTCATGCAGGCGTTGATGAGGATGCAGACATACTTGCAAAACAAGCACTCAGGTCACAAGCAGTAAACATTAACATCCCACTAGGGAAAGCAGAAGGAAAGACAATCATTAAATCACAAATGCGAAAAGTTTGGCAGGAATACTGGGATACAAATGAGACCGGAAGACACTTCTACAATATACAAAAACAGGTGGGGAAAGGAGGAATGGTGGGCAGGAGCAGGAAGGAGGAGGTGGTCATTACCCGCCTCAGATTAGGACACACGACGCTTAACAGCACGCTACATCAAATCGGCAAACATCCTACTGGTGAATGCAGAATGTGTGATCATCCTGAATGTGTGCAACACGTTCTCATGGAATGCAAGGGTTATGAGAGAGAGCTAAAAGCAATGCATAGGGAAAAAGTGAGCTTCATGGTAGGGAACATGTTGCAAAGATCAGAAAGCATTAGCAGGTATGTGAGCAAGTACTTGAGGGAAACAGGATTAATAGATAGGGTTTAACATTTATTTACGTATATTATTACTATTAATATGTATATATATTTATTTTTATTTTTTGTTTTTTGTTTATTCATTTATTTTTGTCATCTATCCTAACTGCACATCAAATGTACCACACTCCAGTCCGGTAGGTGGCGGTAATGCACCTGTAAACTGGATGCCAGCCGCCAATCAAATCCAACAGAAGAAGAAGAAGAAGAAGAAGAAGAAGAAGAAGAAGAAGAAGAGCCAAAACAACTACAAGCAGCACCAAAGAAGAAAAGATTTTTTTTTTTTTTTTTTTTTATTTATACCACTTTGGTTCAGAGAACAAACACTTTACAAATCAACAGTAAGAAAGAAGAAAAGATTTTAACAAGGATGGTGTTGTTTGTTTGGAGCGGAAGTGGAAGGGAGAGACGAGAGAGTGATTTGTGGAAGAGCGGTAAAACTTAAAAACTAAGAGTGAAAATTGAATTGACAAGAGTGCGGGACATTGTCATTGGAGTGTTGAAAGTAGGTAGGTAACTTACAGAGAGTAGATTGTGGGGGTATCGACCGACGGCCTGTATAGGTCCGGTAGCTGTACCCTTGCACTGCTTTCTGTAAGTGGGTGTAAAATGGAGGGAAGGGAGGGGGACGGAGATAGTTACAATAGTATGGAAATGAGTGAAGAGGATTATGAGATTGATAAAGGGGGTAGTGAATGGGAGCAAGTAGGGAGAGGAGGAAGGTGTAGAAGGGCGAGTGGGAAAAAGAGAAAGAAGGAAGATAAGGATAGTTTGGAAGGCACAGAGAGTGAGGGGCAGGGAGAGGAGGTAAGGAGTGGGAAGAAGGGATCCCTGAATGTAGTGGTGAGATTTGAGGGAGAAGGGGGGGTAAAGAAAATGGACCCACTAAAAATCACAAAAATAATCAGAGCACAAGTAGGAGAAGTTAAGTACGCTAAAGTGCTAGGAGATGGGAACCTGCTTATTGGGTGTAACACAGAAACACAAGTAGAAAAAGCTCGAAAATGGTGAGTGTAGGAAAAATGAAGGTTACAAAAACAGTGAAAGTTGGGGAACAGAGAAATAATGGATGTAAGGGAGTGATAACAGGGGTTCCCCTTGGTATCAGCATAATAGATCTAGTGGGAAGTCTAAAAATGAGAAATACCACAGTTAAAGATGATAAAAGAATGACAAGAGGACCTGAGAAAAAAGAATCAGAAACAGTAGTGGTAGAGTTTGATACAAAAACTATCCCAAGGGAACTCTATCTTGGATTTGTAAAATATAATGTGAGAGAATTCATCCCAAAACCAATGAGGTGCTTCAATTGTCAGGAGTATGGACATATAGCTAACCTGTGCAAAGGCAAAAGAAGGTGTGCAAGGTGTGGAGGAGACCATGAATATGGGAAATGTGGAACGGGGGTGAGTAACTGTGGAGGAGAGCATAGCGTAGCATACTGGGGCTGTGAGGCTATGAAGAGAGAAATAACAGTGCAACAGATAAAAGTGAATGAAAAAGTGTCGTATGCTGAAGCTGCTAAGAGAGCGGGACAAGGGAATATCAGTGGCACGCAACAGAAGAGAGAGAAACAAGTGATGACAAGTGTTGTACAAGAAGTTGAAAAGAAAATGTTGGAGGAGAAAAAGAGATTGGTGACATTCATAGCAGGAGTCATAAATGCGACCGCAGATGTTAAATCTAAAACAGAAAGAATACAAATAATAGTGAAAGCGGCAGTACATCATCTGGATATGAAGGGGATAAGATGGGAAGAGGTAAGAGATGAGTTGAGTGTTCAGGCCAGTCAAGAACCATCATGTATTGGGTAATATTAATAATAATGATAATCCTTCAGTGGAATGCAAGAAGCCTTGCGAATGGTCAGGAGTTTAAACAGTTAATCTATAGTCAACAGGAAAAACCAGACATAATGTGCATCCAGGAATCCTGGTTAAAACCGAACTTAGAGTTCATTATTAAAGATTACGTGGCAATCAGGAGAGACAGGGGAGAAGGGACAGGAGGCGGATGTGTCACATTTGTAAAAGAGGGCATTCCCTACAGGATTATTGATATTGGAGCTGAGATGGAGAGTATTATAATAGAAGTATGGATAGGAAAGAGGAAGCTGGTGATACTAAATTTTGACAACCCATGCAGACAGTTGGACATTAAGAAACTGGAAGAAATGGAAGGCAAGAGCAATGGAAACGCAGTGTGGTGTGGAGATTTTAATGCTCATAATACATTATGGGGGAGTGAGAAGAACGACCGCAATGGGGAGACAGTGGAGGAATTGTTAGATGGAAAGAATCTGGTTTGTGTGAATGATGGGAGAGGGACAAGGATAGACGTAAATACTGGGAAGGAGTCGGCTTTAGATTTGACATTAGTGACCAATACATTCGCACCATTATGTGAATGGAATGTGTGTCAAAAAGGGACTATAGGAAGTGACCATTATCCTATATATAATAAAATAAATTTAGGGACAGTACAGGCCACGGAGAGAGCAGGAGGAAGATGGATCTTAGAAAAAGCTAATTGGTTAGAATTCATGAAGGAGTGCGATAAAAACCTCTCTCAGATTAGTGTTAACTTAGAGGTGGAAATGATGGAGAGGGAAATAAAGCAGGGGATCAAAGCAGCAGCAACCAGCTCCATACCTATGAGTGCAGGCAGAAAGAAGAATAAGTTAGTACCATGGTGGGATGAAAAATGCAAACAAGCAGTTAAAAGCAGAAACAAAGCTTTTAAGTTAGTTAAAAGATATCATAACTTTCAACATCTGATCCAATATAAGCAAGCACAAGCAATGGTAAGGAAAACAATAAGACAAGCAAAGAGGTCGTATTGGAGGGAGTTCTGTGGAACGATCGGGAGCACTACTAAGATAGGTGAAGTCTGGGGGATGTTGAAAAGAATGGGTGGAGATAGGAAGGACTGGAATTATCCAGTCCTGAGTTCTGGAAATGAGGTCGCTGTAACCAATAAAGAGAAGGCTGAGTTAATGATGAAAACTTTTGTGGCGGTGCACAGCTCAAATAATTTAACGGAGGAGGGAAGAAATGGTAGGGAGAAAACTAGGAATGAAAACAGGGAGGTGTTAAAAAGAAAGGATAGTAGGGGAAATGAGTTAGATGTCCCATTTACCATCGGAGAAATGAAAAGAGCAATAGCCAAAACAAGAAGGAGTGCACCAGGTAAAGATAGAATATGCTATACTATGATTAAACATATAAGTGAGGGGGGATTAATGAAAATATTAACACTATACAATAAAGTCTGGAGAGAGGGTAAAGTCCCACAAAGCTGGAAAGAGGCGATAATCATCCCAATCAGGAAGCCTGGGAAAGATCATAGCAAGCCAACAAACTACAGACCCATAGCTCTTACGTCACATATAGGAAAAATAATGGAGAGAATTATTAATGAGAGGCTCATGTATCATATTGAAAAGAGGGGACTGGTGACTAGGCATCAAAGTGGATTTAGAAGAGGTAGGAGCACAATGGATCCGATATTATGTTTAGAAGACGACATTAGGAAAGCACAGATAAATAAAGAAACGGTGGCCGCAGTGTTCTTTGATGTCGAAAAAGCATACGACATGTTGTGGAGAGAAGGTTTGCTGATTAAGATCCATCACATGGGGATTGAGGGAAAGTTATTTAACTGGGTCATGGATTTTCTAAGGGAAAGGGTCATCCAGGTTAAAATTGGGTCAGAAATCTCAGAAAGTCATATTGTAGAGAATGGTACGCCGCAGGGGAGTGTTATCAGTCCTACACTATTCACAATAATGATAAATGACATTTTCAACAACATACCAACAGGAATGGGAAGATCTCTGTTTGCAGATATAAGAGGGGAGGCAACATAGATCACATAGTCATGAAATTACAGCAAGGGATAGATCAAGTGGAAAAATAGGGAGCAGAATGGGGTTTCAAATTTACAGTGGAAAAAAGTAAAGTAATGTTCTTCTCAAAAAAGAAAACCAGTGAAAATAAAAATTTCAACTTATATGGAAGGAACTTAGAAAGAGTAAACAGCATGCGATTCTTGGGATTAAGCTTTGACTCTGGATTAACGTGGAGAGAACATGTGAAGGGAATAGTCCAAAAAAGTAAGGTAGTATTGAATGTTATGAGGTGTTTGGCCAGGTTAGAATGGGGGACTGACTTTACGTCATTAAAATATATATACATTGCACTAATACGATCTAGAATAGAGTATGGTAGCGTGGGATATGGATCAGCAGCTAAATCAGTCCTCTTACAGCTAGATGTCATTCAAGGTGGAGCACTAAGAATTTGTTTAGGAGCAATGAAAACAGCACCAGTATGCTCCCTTCAGGTTGAAGCAGGAGAAATGCCATTATGGCTCAGAAGGAAACAGCTTATAGCCAATCACTGGATACATCTAAAAGGACACAATGAAGACCATCCAACAAAGAAATTTTGGAGATGTGTTGGGAAAAGGGGAAAGAACAAAAATCAAGCTTTGGGTGGGTCAGTGAGGGAATAGCAGAACAACTAAAAATACAGCAAATAGAAGTCAGCCCAACAGTTCTGTGGACGCAAATACCAGAATGGATGCTACAAGAGACAAGTGTAGACCTAGAAATATGGAACATCAAGAGAAGAAATAAAACAGCTGACCTAGTACAGGAATTTTATAACTACACAGAGAAAGTATGGGGAATATGTGCACATATAAACAGATGGATCAAAAGAGCAACAGGTGCAGCAGTGGTGGTTCCCAGTCGTCATATCAAGATATCAAAAAGAACATCAGACCACCTAAGCATATATGCAGTGGAGCTATGCGCAATATTAATGGCAATAGACTGGGTGGAGGACAGAGTGGACAGGAAGACAGTCATATGCAGTGATTCAGTTTCACTTAAGCATAGAAAACAGGAATTATTATATGAAATACTGTTGAAAACATCCAGATTAACACAACAGGGGAGGGAAATAACATTCATGTGGGTGCCAGCTCACTTGGGGATACAAGGAAACGAAAAAGCAGACAAATCTGCTAAGGAGGCAGTAAAGAAAAAGGAGGTGGAAGTGAAAGTAAAATTATCAAAAGCAGAGGGGAAAAGTTTAATATGGAAGGAAATAATCAACCAATGGAACCAGTATTGGAAGAGCCAGGAAAAAGGGAGACATTTATATAAATTACAGGGAGTAGTAGAGAGATGGGGGGTTATGGAGACAATAGAACAGAACAGGTAACAATGACCAGATTAAGAATAGGGCATACCAAACTGAACAGCACACTTAATATCATAGGGAAGCATGCAAATGGGCTGTGTAATTGTGGGGAGAGGGAAACAGTAGAACATGTGGTGATGGCATGTCCTGGATATGAAGGGAGAGGGAGAGGATGAATAGAGGGTTGCAGAAGGTGGGAGTGAGGGAAATTAATTTGAACAGTATAATAGAATGTGGAAAATCGAGGGAAGGGAGGAGAATCATAATAAGATACCTAGTAGAACGGGAGAAGTAAAGTCCAGCAGATGGCGGTAAATGCAACACCAAGGATGCCGACTGCCATTAGACTCCAAAGAAGAAGAAGAAGAAGAAGATTTTTTGATTTTTCAAACACACTTTATTTACATATGAAAAATTACAGTTTCACTAAAGTGCTGCAGTGGTAAAAGGCAATGTTAGTTTATATATACATAACTAAAAAAGATAAATATATATATATATATATATATATATATATATATATAATTAAGACCACTACTCAGATAGGAAATGTGCAAATTGCAGGTCATCATTAAAAATAGTGCAAAGAATATTGTTGTAACACCAGATGTTTTTAAAACTGTCCAAGTCGTGAATCATTTTGTAAAACCTGAACTCCAGCCTCAATCTGCACTTTACATTGCAGCGCCAGACTGAGGCTGCCTCCTGACCCACTCCGTTCTCCAACTTGCGTTTTCTGGACACGTGAATGGCCAGCTTCGCTTCCCCCAGCATGAAGTTCAGTAGCTGCCATTTCTTTTGGTTCACTTTCTTATATTTTACACTGTAGATGAACACTGGTACACAAAAGGTTTCGTTAAAAAGGTTAAAAACGTTTGTTAAAAGAGTGAAGAGCTCAATGAGTCTTGTACACTCACTAAAAACATGAAACACTGTTTCACGAAGGTGGCAGAAAGGGCACTGGTTCGACACATCATGGTTAACAACAGAGATAAAAGCATTCGTGGCAATGGCACCGTGTAAAATTCTCCACTGGAGGTCGGCTGTGCGTTTCCTGAGGGGGGGTTTGTATAAAACCCTCCACTGTGGACCCACTCCCCCCAGTCTATCAGTCCATGCAGAGGGCGCTCTGCCACTCAGTCCTCTCCTGTTCAGCACCTTCACGCAGTTCTTATAGATGGTTTTCGTGTCTGTGGCCTGCAGGATGAGTGTGTCTGGTTGCTTGAGGAGAGGCCCACTTGCCTCTCCGAACTGGGGGGTCACCGAGATCTCTGGAAAAGGATCTGTATCTTTGGGTTTGGTCCCACAGCCATACTCCGTCATTAGGACTCTTTCTCTTCCAGAGAGCCTCTGTCGCCACGCCTCCAGGACCTTCATCACCATCCTGGTGGACTGGAAACCCAGCAAGGAGCTCACAGCCTGGGAGTCAGTCAGCTCTGGCCCCGCAGCGTCCACCACCTGCTCCAGGACCAGGATCTTTTCCCGGAGCAAGGCTGCCGTTAGTCCAGGCGTGGCTCCGCTGGAGACGTCCAGCCTGGCTCCGTAGACCAGCGGCTCTTTTAACAACCAGTACAGAGAGTTAGAGCTTTTCCTAGAACTACATTTAAACAGGGCCCACGATTTAAAAACACCCTGATAAAACGGAGGTAACCCCTTTAACTTTAAAAAATTGGTATCAGTTAAAAACAGTGCAGCATCCAGTCCCAGGTTACTCACACGTCTGAGAATGCAGCTGGCCACTTCCCTCCACACCAGATCTGCCGGTCCTGTTAAAAACCTCTGTATAAACTGTATTCTAAAAGTTGCGGTTCTGCTGGCCAAGTGGATGAGGCCCTGTCCCCCCTCCTCTCTCGGTAAAAAAAGCACCCCCTGTGGCACCCAATGTATCCCATCCCAACAGAAGTTTACAATTTTTGCCTGAATCTGGGATAAAAGACCTGATGGGGGATCCAAACAGGCCAGGCGGTGCCACAGCAGTGAGGCTACAAGATTATTAAGTACGAGTACTCTACCTCTGAAGGACATCTGAGGGAGTAGCCATTTCCACGCGTTCATTTTCCCATTGACTTTTCCCATGATGTCTTCCCAGTTCCTTCCAACCATCATTTCATTCCCCAGGAAGACACCAAGGTACTTAAGACCATCTCTTCTCCAGGCTAGCCTCTGTGGGAGAACAGGGAGGCCGTTACATCATCCACCAAGCAAGGGCTTCACTTTTACTCCAGTTCACCCTTGCTGCGGACAGAGTGTTAAAAGAGTCGGTTAAACGAATTAAAATGTCAACATCCCTTTGATTGTTTACTAGGACGATGACGTCATCAGCGTAGGCTGATAAAACAATGTTCTTGCTAAAACCAGGTAAAATCAGGCCATCAATGCTTGCGCGTATTTTGCAGAGGAGGGGTTCCAGGGAGAGTGCATAGAGCATCCCAGACAGAGCACAGCCCTGCCGGATGCCTCTATGCACCCTGAAAGGAGCACACAGACTGCCATTGAACTTCAGCATACTCTCAATGTTACTGTACAACACCTGGATCTTGGCAATAAAACCAGTGCTGAACCCAAACCTCTCCATGATCTTCCAGAGGAAGCTGTGCTCAACACGGTCAAATGCCTTTTCCTGGTCTAGCGAAATGAGACCAGTCTTGATGCCCAGTGAGCTGCAGACCTCCAAAACATCTCGAATCAGGTAGACGTTGTCTACCATAGACCTGCCAGGCACACAATAGGTCTGGTCCCGGTGGATCACCTGCTCCATAGCTTCCCTCAGCCTGTTAGCCAAAACCTTCGACAGGATCTTGTAATCTGTGCACAGGAGAGACACAGGACGCCAGTTCTTAATGTCCTGTAGGTTGCCTTTTTTGGGTAAAAGAGCTACGACTGCCCTGCGGCAGGACAGTGGAAGACAACCTGAAGCCAGACTTTCATTATAAACTTAGAGTACATCCAGCTCTATGATGCTCCAGAAGGCTTTATAAAATTCCACAGTCAAACCATCGATGCCAGGAGACCGCTGTCCCTGCATGCTCTGCAGAGCGGTGTGCAGCTCCTCCATCCCTAATGGCTGGTCCAGCTGTGAGTTGGTCTCCGTGGAGACATGAGGTAGTTCACCACAGAACCCCTCGCACAGTGCGTCATTCTCCACGTACTCGCTGGTGAAGAGAGACGTGTAAAACTCGACAACTCGCTCTCGTATCTGGCCAGGCTCACCTAGCTCCTCCCTTGTGCCAGACAACAAAGAATTAATTGTTTTCCTTTGTCCGCGTTTTTTCTCCAGGGAGAAGAAGAAGCTAGAGGGAGCATCCATCTCGGTGATGTGTTGCATCCGGGACCGGACCAGTGCACCCTGTACTTTGACATCTAGCAGGTTGGCTAGAGCCATTTTTTTAGACTTGAGGATTTCAACATATCCTCGATTTCCTGTGGAATCACTCAGTGTCTCCAATTCCACTATTTCAGTCTCCAGGTCTTTAATAGATCGACAGGTGTCTCTTGTGACACTGGGCCTCATTTATCAATCTTGCGTGAAAACGGGCGCAGATCTGAGCGCAGATTTGGTCTTACGACAGGACACACGTGCGATTTATGAAACGTTCGTATCTGACCAATCTCAGCGTACGAATGAGCGGGCCTTGATAAATGCGGCGGCTGAATTCGATCGTCATTAACATGTTACGCCCATAAATATTCCTGTTTCGGAGGCCTCGCCCACTGAGGTCAAACATGGAGAGACGAAACATGGGTAAGAAAAGAAACTTTTCTGACACGGAGATCGGCATCCTGACATCGGAGGTGGAACACAACAAGACAGTGCTTTTTGGCAGCCTGAAGGGTGGCATAAAAGGGGCTCACAAAAACGCTGTCTGGAAAAAGATAACGGAGGCAGTCAACAGCGTTGCCGCAGAGGAACGGACTCCAGCTGAGGTTTGAATATCATTCTCAATAACTTAACCCATGCCTAACGACTTAAATGAATCTTTTCATCCGCAGCCTAAAAGCTTATGTCTGCTAACTGATCAAAACAATTCTTTACATTTAGGTCAAGAAAAAATGGTCGGATATGAAGCTGGCCACCAAGAAACGCGTTGCTGCGTTTAAACATCGCAGCATCAGGCAGACTGGAGGAGGCCAAACAGACTCCAGCCTGATCTTGACGGGGACGGAGGAAAAAATTGCCTCCTTAATTGGGTCGGAGTCGATCTGTGGCATAAGTGGTGGAGGTGACACAGAGATCCCTGCGGTCCCTGAAAACGCGCTCACGTCTGACACGCGTATTGTTCCTCCAAAATAAGCAAGTCTGCCATCATCAAGACTTGATAACTGTCAAAGCATCTGTTTAAATAGGGGAATGAATAAACATCTGACCAACCACAGTGGAACGATGATTATCTCAACAGGTGCTTTCATTTTTGTTCCAGTTCTGTCACCCATCGGACAAAAACAAAAACAATTACACATTTTTGCCTTTAGTTAATTTGCAAACACACATTTCTGCTTGTATTTATGATTCTTTCACATTTTAATGTGTAATAATTAGTTGTCATCTTAGGCTATTTATCCCATTGTTTAATTTTTTGAAAGTGGTATCAGTAAAAACATGGGCTTTAAAAGAAATGTTTTCGTTTTAATAATCCGTTTTGATCTGTTCTAAATATGTGACTGCTTATGCTTAATGACAGCTGAGGTTTGTTCATTATTTTACGCCAGATTTTGCTGTGCTGCACCGCAAATCCACAGACTCGAATTTGCGTACACGAGCTCAGACCTGACGTGAGATCTGATCGCAGCTTCCGCTTACGTCCAAATTGATAAATGCCGAAGTTTGCGTGGAAATGGTCGTACGCACGGTTTTCGGTCGTACGTTCGTTTGATAAATGAGGCCCATTGAGAGTATACTGCTGACATAAAAGCCTTATCTCTGCTTTGCCGTGATCCCACCACTGCCTAAGACATTTAAAATCAGCTTTCCTTTGTCTAAAAGAATTCCAGAAATAACTAAAAGCCTCTCTAAAACCTTTATCAAAAGTTAAAGCTGAATTAAAATGCCAGTATGCACTCTTAGGTAAAATATTTTTGACAACAACACGACACAAAACCAAAGAATGATCAGTAAAACCAGCTGGCACAATCTTACAATCCTTAAACACATTAAAATGGTGCTTAAAGCAATAAAACCGGTCAAGTCTGGCTAAGGAGATCCTGTCCTCTCTCAGGTGGGACCACGTATACTGTCTGCAGTCTGTGTGCATCCTTCTCCACACATCCACAAGGCCATGAGAGTGGACCAGCTACGTCAGAGCGCGTTGGGAGACTGGATGAGGCTCTGCATGATTACAGTCTAAAAACTCGTGCTCGGTGCAATTAAAATCCCCACCCAAGAATAAAAAATCCTCCGGGCCGCAGCCGTCCAGTCTAGTACTGACTTTTTCTAAAAAGCTCTTCCTCTCTTTACCGTTGGTTGGAGCATAAATAATAAAAACCAGAGTGTGATGCTCAAACTGTGCCTTGGCTAAAAGACACCTCCCCTTTACTACGTGCTCGACCTCCAGTGAAGAAGGAGTGAATGTTCTGGAGAACAGGAAGCCCACTCCCCCACTTAGTGTGGTGTTGTGGCTTAAAGCTACCTGTCCTTCCCACTCCTTATTCCAGTCCACCTCGTTGCCTTCATCACTGTGAACCTCCTGTAAAAACAGTACATCAATGCATTTAGCTCGTGCTGTGTCAAAAACCAGTGCCCTTTTCTTTGCCTCTCTGGCCCCGTTTACATTCAACGTCCCCACTCTAAAAGAATTCATTATGAGGGAGATGTTAAAAACACAAACAGTTAAGGATAAAAACAAAACCAGCAGCTTCATCATCATTAAAACCTCAGTTGTTTTCTCACTTTGATCATCTGTTTTCTTAGTCTAAATATCTCCTGATCAGTGAGCTCTGATGTTGCCTTGTTTTTAATGATTTGTTTAGCTGAGTTATAAAAGTTGAGCAGCTCTGGGAAATGCTGCTCCATATCGAGGCCCTTCACACCTTTGGTTCGCTGCAGGAACAGCTTAAACATTTTTTCAGGGTACAGTTTTTTTTCCTGACTGTCAGTTAGTTGAATGTTAGACATTTCACTGCAGTCAGACACCCAGCCGTCGCTATCGCTGCAATCCTCAGCAGTCGGCTGACTCTCTAGCCGCCCAGCCTTACTGCCCCCCCCATCACTCAACAGATTTTTGCGCTTACTGCGTCGCTTTTGAGGAGCAGGCGCCCCCTCAGACACACTAGTCTCCATGACGGCAGCCTCAGCCTCTGCACTGCCCTCGCACAAGTCACCTGTCACCTTCTTGTTTTCACCCTTCTCCTTACTGTTTTCACCCACCTCACCCGTCTCCCCTCTGTTTTCACCCACCTCACCCTTCTCCCCTCTGTTTTCACCCACCTCACCCGTCTCCCCTCTGTTTTCACCCACCTCACCCGTCTCCCCTCTGTTTTCACCCACCTCACCCGTCTCCTTACTGTTTTCACCCACCTCACCCGTCTCCTTACTGTTTTCACCCACCTCACCCGTCTCCCCTCTGTTTTCACCCACCTCACCCGTCTCCCCTCTATTCTCACCCACCTCACCTGTTCCCTTTTTGTTTTCACCCACCTCACCTGTCTCCTCAGCCACCATCTCCCCACCTTCACCGACACCACTCTCCCTTTCCCCCCTCACCTCAGTACAACCACCATCCTGGTTCTGTCCCTCCTCCACCTGCCGCTCAGCACCCGAACCGCCTTGCCCCGTACCACCGGGTCGCTCGGCGGCAGCCGGCGTCACGCTGGCCGGGCCGGGCTCGGCCCGGTTCGGACAGGCTCTGACCACATGTCCCTCCTCACCACAGCCGAAACATTTAGCCAGAGAAGAGGTGACGAACAGTGTATAATCGAAGTCATCTACACGCACAATGAAGCGGTAACTGAACTCCTCCGTTTTATTGTTCAAAATCATGAATAGCTGTCTGCGATGAGACACGACGTGTCTCAGCAGAGGAGACTTACACCCCGACAGTATTTTTTTAATCGTGAGATGACTCTTCCGTGGCGAGACAACTCTTTGATAAGGAACTCATCGCTTATAAACAGAGGTACATTTGAAAGGGTGATCCGAGTCGCCGGCTGCGTCAGCGGCAGCAGCGGCTCAAACAGCCCGTTCACGGTGATCCCTGTCTCCACCAGCGTGTTCACCTGCTCCACCTTTTCTAAAAACAACACCACTGCCTTATTCACGCGGGCCGCAGATTTTACTGAGCTGTGCCCGATGATCTCCCCCACAGCCAGCGCCACCTCCTCCACGCTGCACGGAGACCCGGCACCAGTCTTGATGCCGTGCCTCCGCGACAGCCTGGAGAAGCCACCAGCCGCCATACCAGCGTCTGCGTGGCCCTCCAACCAGACAAAGGCTGGGCTGGAAAACCCCACAAAACTACCGTGAAATGAAATAAAACTCACCAAAACACAAAACAAGTAACTAATGCACCCACAACCAAAAGGCCATTAAAGCCCAAAGGACAAAACAACGAAAAAAATGTAAAGAACACTCTTTCACTCTCAGCTCTTCCTCTCACACACCTTCCACACGAAGAAGAAGAAGAAGAAGAAGAAGAAGAAGAAGATTTTGATTTTTAACAATACTTTATTTACAATTGGTTCAGCAACAAGCAAACCGTTATACAATCAACTCATCAGTTAATCAGAGGAATGATGCAAATTCAATTTCTTTGCCGTTCACCCGGCACAACAGCTCCTCATGAGCCCACTGCTGTTTAAATACATCTATGTTCCCTGTGATCCTGTGGAAGCAGAACTCCAGCCTCAGTCTGGCCTTTACGTTGTACTTCCACAGGGTCACAGGGTCAAGGGCCGGCCCACCCTGCAGTTTGTCTCTACGAGTGAGGTAAATGGACATTTTGGCTTCTCCAATTAGAAAGTTTAGGAGTTGGCACTTTGCTTTTTCTGTTTTTTTAAACCTTACTCCACAAATAAAAACAGGAGCCGTGAACAAGGCACCAAACAGACTAAAAACACGGGTTAACACATTAAAAGTCTCTGCCAATCTTCTGCACTCAGTAAAAACATGAAAAATGTTTTCAGTCAACCTGCAGAATGGGCACTCGTTTAAAATACCACGATTTAAAACAGATAAAAAGGCATTAGTAGCGATGGCACCATGTAAAATCCTCCACTGGAGATCTCCGGTTCTCTTCCTTAGAGGAGGTTTGTATAACGTTCTCCACTGTGGGCTCAGCCCGCCCAGCCTCTCAGTCCACACGCACTCTGCTCTGCCACACAGCCGCGTTTTGTGGATAGTTTTCACGCAGCTTGTGTACAGGATCTTTTTGTCGGCTTTATGCAGGCTCAGTTTTTCCCCAACCTTTTGTTTCAGCAGGGGGCCGTTGAGCTCCATGAACCCAGGACTCAGGTGGACCTCTGGGTACGGGTCCGTAGGGTCGGGCTCAGCTTCTCCCCTGCTGCGTTTGAGGAGAAGGACTCTCTCTTTCTCCGTCAGCCTTCCCCTCCAGAGCTCCAGACTCCTCTGCACCAGGCGGACAGAGCGCACCCCCAGCACCGAGCTCAGAGCCTGGCCATCTGAGAGCGCCGGTCCTGCTGCATCTACCAGCTGACTCAGGCAGAGGACTTTTGAGCTGCACAGCGTCCCCATCAGCCCAGGCACGGTGCTGCAGCATACATCCAGCCTGGCACCACAGATTAGAGGCTCCTTTAACAACCAGTACAGAGAGTCACACTTCTCACTTCTTTTGCATTTAAACAGTGTCCAGGATTTAAAAGCACCCTGATAAAAAGGAGGTAACCCCCCCAGCTTTAAGAATTTAAAATCAGTTAAAAACAGAGCAGCATCCAGCCCCAGGTTATTGACACGCCTGAGTATGCAGCTGGCCACGTCCTTCCACACCAGCTCTTCAGGTCCAGTCAGATATCTCTGAATGAACTGGAGCCTGAAGGTGGCTGTTCTGCTAGCCAGGTGGACCAGGCCCTGGCCCCCCTCATCTCTGGATAAAAACAACACAGACTGCGGAATCCAATGCATTTTATTCCAGAAAAAATTTACCATTTTTGCCTGAATTTCTGCAATGAGACCTGGCGGAGGGTCTAGACAGGCTAACCGGTGCCATAAGAGAGTGGCCACCAGGTTATTTAGGACTAGGACCCTCCCTCTAAATGACATTTGTGCATGGAGCCACCTCCACTTGGCTAGTCTGCTGTCAATCTTTTCAATTACGTTTTCCCAGTTTTTCTTTACAATGTCACGGTTCCCTAAGTGAATGCCAAGATATTTTAAGCCTTCCCTTTTCCACGTCAGGCTTTGAGGGAGAACAGGGAGGCCCTCACGCCACTCGCCAACAGCAAGGGCTTCGCTCTTCCTCCAGTTAACCCTTGCAGATGACAAGGCAGAGAACTTCTCGATTATTGAGTTTAAAACACACACATCCTGCTGGTCTTTGATAAAAACAACAACATCATCAGCATAAGCAGATAAAACAACGCTACTGTTAAAACCAGGTAAAATCAGGCCTCGAACAGATGCTCTTACCTTTTGTAGGAGAGGTTCCAGGGAGAGCGCATAGAGCATCCCAGACAGGGCACAGCCTTGTCGGACACCTCTATGCACTCTAAAAGGAGCACACAAGCCGCCATTAAACTTCAGCACACTCTCAATGTCACTGTACAGCACCTTGATCTTGGCTATGAGACCAGCGCTGAACCCAAACCTCCCCATGATTTTCCAAAGGAAGCCGTGTTCAACGCGGTCAAAAGCCTTTTCTTGATCCAATGAGATCAACCCAGTGTTTATGCCTAATGAACTGGAGACCTCCAAAACATCCCGAATGAGGTAAATATTATCTACCATATACCTGCCGGGCACACAGTACGTCTGGTCCCGGTGGAGAATCTGCTCCATGGTTCCTCTCAGTCTAGTGGCCAAGACTTTCGACAGTATTTTATAGTCGGTACAGAGGAGAGAGACAGGACGCCAGTTTTTAATGTCCTGCAGGTTACCCTTCTTAGGTAAGAGGGTGATGACAGCCCTCCTACAGGACAGAGGCAGTGACCCAGACACCAGGCTCTCATTAAAAACGTCTAAGACGTCCTGGGCCAAGATGTTCCAGTAAGCCTTGTAGAATTCTACAGTGAGGCCATCGATGCCTGGGGCCTTTCTCCCCTGCATGCTCTGCAGCGCAGCATTCAGCTCCTGCAAGGTCAGTGGGCTGTCGAGCTGTGAATTTGCCTCTTTGGACATTTGAGGAAGTCCACCACAGACCTCCTCCATCAGTTCTTCATTGTTGTTGTTGTACTCACTTTTGAACAAAGAGGCATAAAATCCAACAGCTCTATTTCTGATCTGGCCTGGCTCGGTCAGCTCTTGTCCTGTCTCAGAGAGCAGGGAGTGGATCTGTCTCCTCTGACCTTGTCTCCTCTCTAGCCCAAAGAAGAAACTCGATGGAGCATCCATCTCCGTGATGTTCTGAACCCGGGACCGGACCAGTGCACCCTGTACTTTAGTGTCCAGCAGGTTGGCTAATGCCATTTTTTTAGTCTTGAGGACTTCAATATGTCCTCGATTTCCTGTGGACTCACTTACACATTCGAGATCCACGATATCAGTCTCCAGATCCCTGATAGATCTAGTGATGTCACGTGTGACATTGAAAGTGTGCTGCTGACATAAGAGTTTGATTTGAACTTTTCCATGGTCCCACCACTGCCTCAGACTGACAAACTCAGCTTTTTTCCGTCTAAAATCATTCCAAAAATAGCTAAAAGCCTCTCTGAAAGGTTTATCAACAGTTAAAACAGAGTTAAAATGCCAATAGGCGCTTTTAGGTAAAATGTTTCTGATAAAAACGTTACATAAAACCAAAGAATGGTCCGTGAAACCAACTGGTAAAATCTTGCATGTTTTAACAATGCTGATTCTGTGCTTAAAAACATAAAAACGGTCAAGTCTGGCCAAAGATACTCTGTTTTCACTAACGTGGGACCATGTGTACTGTCTGCAGCCTGTGTGCATCCTTCTCCACACGTCCACCAGGTCACAGGAGGAGACCAGCTGCCTCAAGGCCTCTGCATGGTTGCGATCTAAAATCTCGTTTTCAGTGCAGTTAAAATCCCCACCCACGAATAAACGGTCCTCCGAGTCACAGCTGTTTAAAACATCGTTCACCTTTTCAAAGAAGTGTTTCCTCTCTGTACCGTTGTTTGGAGCATATATGTTAACAAAAACCACATTAAAATGCTCAAAACGAGCTTTAAATAAAAGGCACCTCCCCTCCACCACATGCCTGACCTCCAGAGAGGCTGGAGTAAAACCTCGAGAGAACAGGAAGCCCACTCCTCCACTGAGGGTGGTGTGATGACTTAGGGTCACTTCCCCTTCCCATTCTCTGCTCCAGTCTGCCTCGTTCCCAACATCACCATGTGTTTCTTGTAGAAACAGGACATCAATGTGCTTCATTTTTGCCATCTCAAACACGACTGCCCTCTTTCGTGTTTCCCTAGCACCATTGACATTCAAACTGCCTACATTAAAAACATTCATGATAATGGAGATGTTAAGAACAAGACCAAAAACAATCAATGAAATAAATAGGAGTAAAATCTGTCCGTGCATCATCATTAAAAGGCAAGTTGTTTCCTGACTTTAGCGATCAGTTTCAGAGACCTGAACACCTCTTGGTTTGTCAGGTCTGAGTTGGCTCTGTGTTTGACCACGTGTCTGGTAGAATTGTACAACCCCTTCAGATCAGGGAAGTATTGCTCTAAGGCTATATTTTTCAGCCCTTTGGTCTGCTGTAAAAAAGACTTCAGCCTGCTTGCAGGATACGCCTGAGCAGCTATCTGCTGAGTGTGCGACAGGGCACTGCTATCAGACACCCACTCTTCACTGTCACTGCTGTCATACAGAGCTGCTCTGTTCTCTGCAGCACCCGGTTTACCTGCCAGCCGCCCAGTTTTACCCCCAACCTCCACAGCCAGCATGTTTCTCCTCTTACTGCGCATCTTAAGAGGAGCAGATCCCCCCTTGGCCTCAGGGGCCTCCATCTGTATAGCTGTGTTCCCTTCACACAGCTCACCTGTCATCTCACCTGCTTCGCTCTGCTCACCAGTGACCTCAACCCTTTTACACGGCTTACCTGGTACTTTACCTGCCTCCTCCACCTCACCTGGTTCACCTACATCTTCTAGTCCACCTGCTATTTTCTTTTCCTCAACCATTTCCCCCGAACCCTCACCTGACTCTTTCTCCACACCTGCTTCACCTACCTCCTTGCCCAACTCATCTGCCACTTCACCTACAGTATCCCCCATCACCTCACCTTTACCTGTCACCTCACCAATCTCACCTACCTCCTCCCCCCCCTCACCACTCACCTCAGTGCTCTTTCCAGCCTGTCTTTTCATCTCTGCAGCTCCTGTAGCCTTTTCTCGCCAGGCGGCAGCGGCCCCCTCTCCGGCCGCTGCGGCCGCACGCCGCTCCGCCGGAACGGGCGGGTCAACGGCGTCGACGGCAGCGACGGCAGCGCCGGCGGCCACAGCCGCGGCACCGGCACCAGCGGCCGGCGGCACCGAAACAGGAGCGGGACGGCCGATCGCAGCGGCGCCGGTATCGTCCTACCCGCGGCTAGGACAAGCCCTAATCAGATGTCCCTCTTCGCCACATCCAAAACATGTAACAGTGGACGAAGAAGCAAACAATATATAATCAAACTCATCCACACGGACTCTGAACCGGTAATCGAACTCTTCATCCTTATTGTTCAGGATCATGAAGAGCTGCCTGCGGTGAGCAGGGGGGACTTACAGCCCCACAACACTTTCCTGACCGGTGACACCACCTTCCCATGCCGGGACAGTTCTTTAATTAGGAAATCATCACTGATGAAGGGTGGGACGTTTGACAGTGTGATCTTCGTGGCCGGCAGGATCAACGGTGTCACCGGCTCAAACATTCCGTTCACCGTAATGCCCGTCTCCACTAGCCTATTCGCCTGTTCCACCTTTTCCAGGAACAAGACCACCGCACTGTTCATGCGGGCAGCGGACTTTACGGAGCCGTGCCCTATGATCTCCCCTACCGCCAGAGCAACCTCCTCCACACTGCACGGTGAGCCGGCTCCGGTTTTGATGCCGTGCTTCCGTGTCAGCCCGGAGAAGACGCTGCTGGACGCCATGCCAGCTCCTTCGAGCCTGGCTGACAAACAAGTACAAACAAACACTAAACTAACCAAGAAATATAACAAACAGTACCACTAACCTATCACACCAATATTCATAAACATATACCACCAAAAAAAAAGAAAGAAAGGATAGAACTATAGAAAAAAACGCTCAATTTCGTTCGCTCTTCCTAACACCCTCAACCTCAGAAGAAGAAGAAGAAGAAGAAGAAGAAGATTTTAACAAGATTGAGGGTAGGACATACAAGACTTAATAAAACATTAAATTTAATAAAGAACCATCCTACAGGTTTATGTGAGAGTTGTATAGGAGTAGAAGAGACAGTTAAACATGTCATGCACTGTCAAAAATATTCACAAGAACGGGAAACATTAAAAAGGGAAATGGGAATAGAAGATTTTAGTTTGGAAAATGTATTTGAAGCTGGGGTAGGAAAACTATTTAAATATCTGAGACAAACAGGATTGAAGGGTAGAATTTAGTAGATTAATGGTTGGATAACTCTGGTTCACACTCCAACATAGTAGGTGGCGGTAATGCACCTTAACGCTGGTTGCCAACCGCCAAAAAAAAAAAGAAGAAGAAGAAGAAGAAGAAGAAGAAGAAGAAGAAGAAGATTTTAACAAGATTGAGGGTAGGACATACAAGACTTAATAAAACATTAAATTTAATAAAGAACCATCCTACAGGTTTATGTGAGAGTTGTATAGGAGTAGAAGAGACAGTTAAACATGTCATTATGCACTGTCAAAAATATTCACAAGAACGGGAAACATTAAAAAGGGAAATG
Source organism: Chelidonichthys spinosus (assembly GCA_029853015.1). Lineage (NCBI taxonomy): Eukaryota > Metazoa > Chordata > Actinopteri > Perciformes > Triglidae > Chelidonichthys > Chelidonichthys spinosus. The sequence goes on along the minus strand of CM056827.1, from coordinate 682,792 downwards.
GGAATAGAAGATTTTAGTTTGGAAAATGTATTTGAAGCTGGGGTAGGAAAACTATTTAAATATCTGAGACAAACAGGATTGAAGGGTAGAATTTAGTAGATTAATGGTTGGATAACTCTGGTTCACACTCCAACATAGTAGGTGGCGGTAATGCACCTTAACGCTGGTTGCCAACCGCCAAAAAAAAAAGAAGAAGAAGAAGAAGAAGCTTCAACATGGCGGCACCATACAATGCCATTTACTAACTTCGGTCGGAATAATTTACAATTTACGTAAAAACTTTACAAAACGTAGCTAATATGTTTCCAGAAACGGCTTGTTTAAAAACGGCGGCTCCGTTGTTTTCTCAACCCGGTGTCTTGAAGCATTTGAGACGGTTGTCCACAAACGGAGGAGCCGGTCACCTTCTGGCTCGGAGGCACTTCGGTGTCAGCCGCGGTCTGACAGCCAAGGTCCCTCCTGCGCGCAGACCCAGGGAGAGAGTGGAGGTCCCCGGGCTGGAGATGGTCACCTACGGGGACAGGATGCACTATTTGCCGGGTCTGTCTAAACCCGTTACCCCACAGTGGGAGCGGGACTACAAAGACCCGGGACATTACAGGTCTCCACCGGCCCACGCCATGCCGCTGTTCAAAGAGACGCCGTGCTATGTGTACAACCAGAGGACCAGCGTGCTGGAAGGTAGTCTCACCGTATCACATTTAACAAGCACGATCTCAGTCTAGGCTCCTTATTGCGTTTTACAGCAAAGACAGTATTCATTGAGATCTCAAGTAGTTTACGTGCTGCCTGGGTTATAATTGATCACAATATCTTACTTCCTGTTAAAAGGTACTTATTTGTCAGACATGTCACCTTCGCTGATCAGAAGTGAAATAAAACTGCTTATAACAAATGTAGTTTTACATGTCGGAATTAGGGGTGTCAAGGTTTACAATTGTTTCTACACGTTTACACGGGGCTTCTAACCGACGTGTACCCGGTTACACGTTTAAACGTATGATCTCTTTCTATCGCAGTGGCGCCACATAACCACTAGAGGGTTCTGTTTCCATTCAACCGCCTCCTAATCCCATTAAATCAAAGCCATTCCAGGAGCTATCAAACAAAAACGTTTATTCAATGTTATTCTCATAAAAAGCCGACACAGAACACCAACCAACAATATAATGTACAACACAACGTAACAATAAAGGCTTAAATAACAAGCCATTAACCGTTTTTTTTTCAGCAGGACAACATTAGCGAAGAAGAAGATGAGTGTCGTGCTTCCTCAAGTCCTCTGCAGCCTATTTTACACAGCAGCCGTCTTGCCTTTAAGTGGTCTCGCTGGTCTGAAAAGCACAATAACAAAAAAACCTATGTTTTTTTAATTATTATTTTTACTCATGGCCAAGAACATCTTACCAGTATGCAAAATAAATCACCGAATGCAAATAGAAAAGCCTAACTCAGATCAAAACAATGATGAAAATTATATTAATAGGCTATGGTTAATACTTAATAGGCTAATAGTGCAGGAGAAAAATAATTGTATAATACTTCATTACCTGGGCAGGTTTTTGTTGAGGAAGATGATATTGACATTGTCTGGTAGTAGCCTGGAGCATAGCTTGGACACTACTTGGCCTGCTGGGGAGAAAACTCTCTTGGATGACACCGAAGTAGCCGGTATGGAGAGGAACTTTCTGGCCAACCTTGACATGATGGGGTATTGCAGTTCATAGTCTCTCCACCACACAAGGGGGTCTGACTGAAGAGGAATGGCCGGGTCGTAGAGGTTCTGCTCTAATTCAGATCCGAAGTCCTCCTCGTCCTCTTCCGCACAATAGAATGCTCCAAACAGAAAAGCCATGGCACTAGTCTGCATTTTCCTTCTCTTTTTTGCATCAAACATTTGTTTTTGCTTTGCACGGAGAGCTTGCGTCGCGATGGTGCTATGGTGGAAGTGCAGTACCAACTTGCTGCTGGCTCCCGCAATGTGCTCCAGATTTGGGACCGCTTTGAACCCGTCCTGTATCGCCAGCTGAAAAGTATTGGCAAAGCAGCGGACAGACTCGCACTCGCAAGCCTGGTTGGCTTTGATGATATTTGTTCCATTATGGTGAACACACGCACTCACCCGGTCACTCTCCAACTCCCACTCCACCACAACATGTTTTAACTCCTCCTCAAGTATTTCTCCTGTGTGCCTCTTGCGGAGCAATCTTGGTAGAGCTTTGCCTCAACCATTGACACAGGCTGCATGTCGAGGGCCACCATTTCAGCTGTTAAGAGCTGATATGTTCGCTCCGTGCATTGTCACATTTCTTCGATTTACATATCCTCATGCTAGCCTGTGAACTGCTAGCGGTAGCACCACCGATGCCAGCAGCAGTCTCTCCCTCTAATTGGTTAGGCTTTTTCCTTGCAGGTGGTTGCGCATGGATCCCGTGCTGTTACTGTACGCCAACTTTGCCTGGCATAACTTAAACTCAACTGTTTCAGTGGCAGTTTGTTCAAAAAACTGCCACACAGTGCTGCACTTGCTTTTCGCCGCCATCGCGTCCCCGAGTCAATTTGAAGTCATCGACACTGGCTGTTGCCGCAGGTTTTTTTCAACGTAACATGGATGCCCGTGCATCATACATGTACGCCAACTTTGCACTGGCATGGGAACATTTAATTTTACTCATTACTGTATTCAGTTGTTTAGTTTTATTATCTGAAGCAACTGCCACACAGTATGCACTTCCTAAATTCGCCCATCGCGTCCCCGAGTCAATTTGAAGTCATCGACACTGGCTGTGGCCGCAGGTTTTTTTCAACGTAACATTGTGCCCCATCATACATGCCGATAACTGCACTCATGGGAACATTTAATTTTATATTATTATTATTGTTTATTTTATTATCTGAAGCAACAGGCAACATTATCACTCCTAAATATACTATAGCGTATATATTGGTGAGAAACGAGGAGGAGGAAAAATGACGTGTTAACAGTTGATTTTGATTGATTTTTCTAAAGGGTTATGATGTATTATCCATGTACCCGTTTACACGTGTAGACGTTGACATCCCTAGTCGGAATCATATGAATGACAATGTGAAGAATGGGTGGTTGGAATGGGAGTCTTTTTATCAGCAGGAAGAGAAAGGAGGAGACCTATTGTTAGTGTGAGTAACGTGACATCCTGGTACCCAACACACAGAGAGACCTGTTGTTATAGTAACGTTACATCCTGGTAACCAACACATGCACAGAGAGAGACAGAGATGTAGAGATCCGACCTGCACGTGAATGGAAGTGACCTTGAAGGATCAGTCGTTTTTCAAATAATCATCTCACTTGACATCTCTATGTCTATCTCTCGCTCTCTCTCAGGGGTCCGTCAGGCTCTGTGGTTGACCAAAACCAAATTGATATCTGGTCTGCCGCCTCAGCTCCTCTCGCTGACGGAGAATCCTGCCAATCGCATACCGGATCAGGACGAACGTGTGCAGACCGCCATCAAACACGCCCGCTTCTGGGACACGACGGAGAAACGACCAGGCAAAGACAAATACAGGTATGAACAGTCAGCTCATGTTATCTGCTCAAGTAGATTCACAACTATTAAAGTACCGAATAAACTCAATTTTGTAAAAATCAAGATGCTCAATAAATATGCCCAATACATACCGGCCGTATGTGAATAAGTAATTGCCCCCTTGGTTCATCCAAATTTAATTTAATAGATAATTGGGTTGAATTTGACAAGACACACCAGGAATGATTCCTGCCATACCTGTTCAATCTGAACACTTCAATAGAACCTCTCTGTCAATGTGAAGCTAAAAGGTCTCAAACCGCAGCACGTGATGCTGCGATCAACAGTACAAATGAGGGAAAAATACTCTATCTGTGCGGATAGGGTTACAAAGACATTCATACGGCTCTGGGAGTCACAGTGAGAGCCATTATTAATAAATGGAGAAAACATGGAACAGTGGTGAACCTTCCCAGGACCGACCGGCCACCAAAACGCCACATCGGCAACTCATCCAGGAAGTCCCAAAAGAAGCCCAGAATAACATCTGAAGGACTGCAGGCATCACTTGCCTCAGTAGAGCTCAGTCAAGATCAGTGTTGATTCCAAAGGGCAAGGATGGCACCCATGAGAGAGCTGTGAGACCAAAACCACTGCTGTCCACAAAGAAGACAAAGGCTCATCTAACATTTACCAAAAACATCTTGATGACCCCAAAGACCTTTGAGATCAGATTCTATGGACTGATGATACAGGTACAACTTTTAAAATGCATGGGTCCCGTTACATCTGGTGGAAACCTAACACAACCTTCCATAATAAGAGCATCATACCAGCAGTCTACATGGTGGTTTTAGTATGATGGTTCTGGGACTGCTTTGCTGCTTCAGGACCTGGACCAAACATGGTGGTTTTAGTGTGATGGTCTGGGGCTGCTTTGATGCTTCAGGACCTGGACCAAACATGGTGGTTTTAGTGTGATGGTCTGGGGCTGCTTTGATGCTTCAGGACCTGGACCAAACATGGTGGTTTTAGTGTGATGGTCTGGGGCTGCTTTGATGCTTCAGGACCTGGACCAAACATGGTGGTTTGAGTGTGATGGTCTGGGGCTGCTTTGATGCTTCAGGACCTGGACCAAACATGGTGGTTTGAGTGTGATGGTCTGGGGCTGCTTTGATGCTTCAGGACCCTGACAACTTATGATCATTTTTTAACCAGTTCTGGTTAAAAAATGATCTGCTCTCTCCCAGAGAACGTCCGCCCATCATTGGGGGCAATTACGTTTTCACATGGCTGATATAGGTTTGGAATAATTAGATACCTTCAATAAATGCAATAATCATATAAAACTGTATTTTGTGTTCACCAGGGTTGGAATTTCATCATTTTAGGGGCAAGCCCATTTGGCCTTCACTTTCCTTTTTTTAGGGGCACCAAGGCCACATGACAGGGCACCAAGGCCATCGAGTAAAATCAGATGGTTATCCTAATTCATAACAAAACATGAATTATGTATTAAAATATTTTAAAAACCAAGTTAATATTACATTGGAATTTTTTTAAAATACCATTTACATTTACATTTAGGTCATTTAGCAGACGCTTTTGTCCAAAGCGACTTACAATAAGTACATTTGTCAAAAGAAGGAAACAAAGAAACCACAACGTATCATTGCCGATAAAGTAAGAGCTAAAAATAGAACAAGTTGGGTAGATTGAAGATAAGGCGTGCTGCAGCGTTCTGGATACGCTGCAATGGTTTAATCGCAGAGGCCGGGAGTCCAGCCAGGAGAGAGTTGCAGTAGTCAAGGTGGGAGATGACCAGTGCTTGGACCAGGAGTTGCGTTGCATCCTTTGTGAGGAAGGTCCGAATCCTGCGGATATTGTAGAGGGCGAATCTGCAGGATTGGGCCACAGCAGTGATGTTGGGGGTGCAGGATAGTTGGTCATCGAGGATTACACCCAGGTTCCTCGCAGTTGAGGAAGGTAATACTGTGATGCCCTCGACAGTGACCGACAGGTCCATGTGAAGGCAGTCTTTCCCTGGGATGAAGAGGAGTTCGGTTTTATTCAGGTTAAGCTTGAGGTGATGTGCAGTTGTCCAGACAGAGATGTCAGCCAGACAGTCCGAGATGCGAGTTGCAATGTGAGTGTCAGAGGACGGGGGAAAAGAGAGGAACAGCTGGATGTCATCTGCGTAGCAATGGTAGGAGAATCCATGTGACGTAATAACAGAACCACAGAAGCGGTCCTAATACTGAGCCTTGAAGGACACCCGTGTCCAGAGAGCAGGGTTTGGACATAGAGCCATTCATAGTGACCTGAAAGGTGCGATTTTTCAGATATGATGTAAACCAGGTGAGAGCAGAGTCGGTTACGCCAAGTTCAGCCAGAGTGGAGAGGAGGATTTGGTGGTTGACTGTGTCGAATGCAGCAGATAGGTCGAGGAGAATGAGAACGGAGGAGTGGGACGAGGCTCTGGCGTCTCGCAGGGACTCGGTCACTGTGAGGAGGGCCGTCTCGGTGGAGTGAGCAGTCCTGAATCCTGATTGATTAGGGTCTAGGAGGTTGTTCTGTGAGAGATAGGATGACAGTTGGTTGTAGGCGGCACGTTCCAAGGTTTTAGAGAGGAATGAAAGAAGAGATACAGGTCTGTAGCTTTGGATGTCAGCAGCGTCTAGGGTGTTTTTTTTAAGGAGGGGCTTCACTGTAGCTGTCTTAAAAGCCGCTAGAATGACACCTGAGGTGAGGGAGGAGTTGATCAGGGTGGTGAGGAATGGCAAGATGTCGTGTGAGATGTCTTGAAGAAGAGAGGAGGGAATCGGGTCAAGGGAGCAGGTGGTGGCACGGTTAGATGTAACAAGTGCGTGAACGTCTTCAGAGGTGAGGGGGCTAAAGCTGGTAAGACTATCAGAGTTGAGAGTTGGGGGAGTAAGTTGTAAAGTAAGTTGCAAAGTCATCAGCAGTAAGGGAGGAAGGAGGGGGAGGAGTAGGAGGGGCGAGGAGGGGAAGAGTTGATCTTAGCCAGGTAGAAGGCAGATTTAGCTGCCGAAACAGTTGAGGTGAAGTCAGAGAGGAGGTGGTGGTAGTGAGCAAGGTCCTCGTGCTGGCCCGATTTAGCAGGAAATACCATTTTACAAAGGAATTACTACTTGAAAGCAATAAAACATATTCTGTATGAAATCTTGCTATATATAAAGATGCACAAGCACATACACTGGTAGGCAATGTGGACATGACGTAGACTTTAATAGGCTGTCCCTCTCATTATCGCTCAGTGTTCAACCCCGCTATCAAGCCGTTTTATGACTGAATATATTGTTGATGACACAGCGGGATTCTGGGTCGGGCTTGGGCTTCAGACTCGTGGTGTGAGTGGGACCGGAGTGGAACCGGACCGGTACTTTTATAATAACAATGCTGCTCTCTGTTAAATCCGCTGCCTACTCGTGGCCACTTGCTGTCTCAGCTCTGCTCGTGTTGAATATGGAGGATGCCGGAGGAACCGGACGGAATTGGACCGGTATACATTTATAATACAAATGCCGCTGTGGGCTTTCACTGCCCGCTGCTCAGCTCCACTCGAGAGGTTGTAATTAAGCTGACGAACGGTTGACATTCTTCTTGCATGTAATGTTGATACTATTAAAATGTGCTGAGAATTGACGATCTGAAACATTTAAGTGTGACAAATATGCAAAAAATGAAGAAACCAAATAGGGCTAATACTTTTTCACTGTGCTGTATTTCCTCCACTCCATGCCACACTGATACCATATCATACATTACATACCACACCACACCATACCTACACCACACCATACCACACCATACCATGCCACACCATACCACACCATACATACCATACCATACTTACCATACCACACCATACCACACCATACCTACACCACACCTACACCACACCATACATACCATACCACATCACAGCATACCATACCATACATACCATACCATACCGATACCACACCACACCATACCATACTGATACCATACCACACTATACCATACATACCATACCACACCAAATCATACCATACTGATACCACACCATATCATACCATGCTGATACCATACCACACCACACTGATACCATACCACACCTTACTGATACCATACCACACCACACTATACCATACATACCATACCACACCAAATCATACCATACTGATACCACACCATATCATACCATGCTGATACCATACCACACCATACTGATACCATACCACACCATACTTACCATACCACACCATACCACACCTTACTGATACCATACCACACCATACTGATACCATACCACACCATACTTACCATACCACACCATACCATATGATACCATATTATACCATACATACCATACCACACCAATACCATCCCATACCACCACACCATACCATACCACACTGATACCATACCACACCATACCATACCACACCACACCAATACCAATGGTACTTTTGTTAATACTTTGTGCAGTGAAAACCTTATATCACAATTAATACACCAAATATGTTTATGTTTGTCATTGACAGGAGTCATCTCATTGGCTGCTCATTGATAGTCAGTGACAGATAAGGTTAAAGTTGAAAGTGATTGAACTCTATGTACAAGGATGAGTTGTATCATCTATGTGGGATGCAACTCCCAAAGTAGCACTGCAGAAGGTTTGGCTCATTCCAGTAAATCCCTCTGTTCTTTTTCTGTTCTTCTCCCAGCAACACGTTGCTCCTCAACCTGCTGCATCTGTGTGCAACTCTACAGTCCAGCCACCCAGCGCTTGGCAAGCGGATCCTTGCTGAGAAATACTCACTGGCAGCCTTATGGAAAAGAGGTAATACACACTCCTGGGTTACCAGGTGTAAAACTAGGTATCCTGTGGGATTCACCAACAATGGCAAGGAATAAGAGTGAGGGTTAGATGTAAATGTGCATGGTTTCAAACATTTCACAAAAGATGAAGCTTTTTCATATCATATGGAGGCGGAGATGGTACCACCCCCCCCCCCCCCCTTTTTTTTTACTTTTCAGATTTATTATGAATTATGAGGTTAATAATATTTGTACTTATTGGTAATTATTATACTGATTAGAAACAGAATATACCAACTGTCTGTCTGTCACATTCATTGACTACAGTTGGAGAAACTGGTGGAATTTAACTGTACTCAGTTACTGTACCTAAGTACAATGTTGAAGTGCTTGTACTTGTATGCTGACATTAGTTTATTGAAATATTAAAATGGTTTTCTTTTGGATCCAGTTCATGTAAAATGAGTCATTAACTGTTTGTTTGAGTTTGTTTTGGAAACACGCCGTGACGTAAAGTAATGTGGTATGGTATCAGTGTTTTCTGACAACGCCACTGGTGTGACCAGCTGGTTAAGGCCGCGTTCAGACTGCAGGCAAATCCGATTCAAATCTGATTCCTTCTCATATCCGATTTTTAGGGCTGACTGTCCACACTGTTTTAGCAAGTGTCCAAATCGCATTTGGCTCTGTTCAGACTGGGCCACATCAAGTGACCCATCTGACTGGTTGCTGTAGCAACGACGTCGGAGCGGAGGTGTGTATTGTGTGACGTCATGTAATAGCGACGAGAAAAACAACAAACAAGATGGAGGCAGCTCACATGAGTATATTGTTCAAGGACTGATGTTTTCGGCCTCTTCCGACTGCTCCATACCGGTAACGTAGCTCCACAACTTGAAACAGGCGGGTGGTTTGGCGCATTGGGTCAGGTCTGGCGTCGCGTAGAGTGACCTCACGGACAGTCAAATCCGATCTGAGTGTTTGGAGCTGTTCAGACTGAGACGCATCTGTCCAAATGCGATCTGAAACTACCTCCCGGAGGTGGTTTCGATCCGTTTCGCAAAAATCGGATTTCATGTGACTTGGGACTGTTCAGACTTCAAAAGAGTCATCCGGTTCCAATCTGGATGGGCTAAAAATCGGATTTCTGCTGGCAGTCTGAACGCGGCCTAAGATACAGTACTACCACACTGGCGTAATGCTGCTGTTGATGCCCCTTCATGTTTCCATGAAGACACATATCCAGGATATCTTAAGGTTATCTCTCTTAACTAATCCTAACAACTGTGACCGCTAAGCATCCTACGATGTTGGTTATCACCCCAGTAAGCAAACCAGGGTTTCTCAGTCTGGCTTGAGGCACGTTCACATTAAAGGGGTGGCGATCACAGCACATGACAAATTGCAAACATGGACAAGTCTACTCTCAAGTGGCATATTTTATAAAGGAAGACCAAACTATAATATTAGACAGGTCAAAGAAGTTAAACAGATAATCAGATCTAGCTGGTCTAACTCTTTTTTTCCCTCCTTGGCGGTTCTTATTCATACACACAGGATAGAAAAAACTTGAGGTCAGACTTAGAAAATGAATCACCAGAAATGTTTTCTCTCTTGCTTCTCAGGGCTTCTGTAGTTCTAATGGACCGCCATTTTCATTCCATGTTTGTTTACCAGGTGAGGACCTGTTCCAGGTTAGGGGTCAGAATGGTTTATTGCAAAACTGCATGGATCCTCTACCAGAGGTTTCTGGGAAACAGGAAGTGGCCGACATGGCAGATCATGTCTTGGAACCTTTGTATCCTGTCTCCCCCTCCATTGACCTGCAGAAGGTCCATGTGTACAGGGAGGAGCTGAACTGCACAGGTAAGAAGTGAGAAGTCACAAACATAATCCATCTAATATACACCTATCAAATCTATAATAATCTAAGGTTGTGTTCCAAATCACTCACTTCTCCCTATACAGTCGTGCTGTCTGAATGTATAGTGAGAGGATTGTACCAGATATAGTAGATTTAAAGTGTCCACAATTCATCTTGAAAAGTAGTACACAACCGATGTCACTAACGGAGCACAATACCATAATGCATTACACTGAAGGAAAAATGGCAGATGAGAGTAGAGAGAGCAAAGTGTTTGAGACAAATCCATAAAAACAATAGATGTTAGCAGAGCATCGAAACACTGGCCAAAAGTATTTTAATTAATTAATTTATTTGGTAAAATATGCAATGGCAGCCTCCTGATGGTTGTGTTATTGGTTACTGTTCTTGAGACCAAGGGCCCTAGTTTCATAGACCAGGCACAGTCAGCACCCAGCGCACCTGCGCCACGCCGACGGGGCGTGTCCGCCTCGACTTTGCAAGTTTCGTGCACCGCGCAGGCTCGCGCAGGCTTGCCTCCTGTCACTCCCACCCGTGCAAGTGGGAAAGAGGGAGGAGAAGAAGGCGTGAGTGGGAGACGAAGAGGAGACGAGGAGGAGACGAGGCGTGGACTGGGATTAATACAGCCGATTCAGATCTTCACCAATCAAATGAGCTCCTCTCCTCACCTTTAATGCGTTAGGGGAGGTTCAGTGCAAGTTTCGTCACTTGACAACCCGATGACAGAAGCAGCGCCGCCGCTCCAACCACGCACTTCGCGCACTGTGCGTGCGTAAAGTCATAATAATTGTGCCGATATATCAGAAATTGTAAGCACATTTTAGGCATGTATATCACAAAACAGGGTCAGGGTGCACAGCTCATCATCTGCGCTCCACAGCTGCACCGGATTCCCCGTCCAACACCAGAACGGCGGGACACCGGGACCTTGCGTGCCGCTCAGACCAGCTGCAGCCCCAACTGTGGTTCCAGCTCGTGGCAAAGTTGCACGTTTCTCCATACTGCGGAGGCGCGAAACCAGGCACGAGCTGCTGTATTTTTTCAGGCATAGAGGCATTTTATTAGCAGTGGATAGATATGAAAAACAGAAGAGAGAGAGGGAGATGTTTTGGTCCGAGAGGCTGAGTTTCCGTTACGCGTGCCATCCGCCTTTGATCTGACGTGAGATGTGACGGGACAATCTATATAGATATAAATTCACGTGTTGATTCAATTAGTTGCATTAAATAGTGTGTGTTGTGAGTATTTATTGCATTTAAATGTGCCTGGAACTGTGGAAACCTGCCTGTGAGGTCTCGGTGACGTGTGCACACTGCAGACCGGTCAACCAAACTTCCACTCCGCCAGCTGTGATTCGCCTTGAATGAATGGACTTTATTTGCACGGGTCGAAACTTGCATTACGCCGGCTCCGCCACCCTGCGCCACGCCATGAAACTAGGGCCCCAGATGAATTTGTGATTTGTATTTTTTTGGCACATTATATTTTTGGAATGAGTGGAGAGAACACTTCCTGTTAGGATGGTGTTACATTTCATATGTGGTTACTCGTTCTTCACACAGCCCAGTGGTGGAGATGTTTACTTTGATCTATAGACTGTCAGGATTTTTACAAGCTACATTACAGCTAATGCTGGTATGAACACCAATTGGGAAGTGCTATGGCTCCACCTACTGGTGAAAAAGAAAATACTGTAAATGTTCTTTGCAGAATTTAAGCTTGATTTGCCGGCGTCAGAATAAGTAAAACAGATTATTTACGATGATTGTTTGTTAATGGCTTAGTTATTTCTTGTAAGCTTGTTCTTTCTATTTTGGGGGACCAAACACATTTTGACTAGGGTACCAAATGAGCTTGCTCCGCCACTGATAGCACTCCTTCTGTTCTTCCTTCTCACAATAACAACCCTAGACAGATACGTGGCATCGCTACTTCCCAGGGGAACTTAGCGTGGACCTACTTAAATGATGTCTGTTATTCCATCAGGTTTCAGAGGCGACTATCCTTATCCACATGCCCACACACTTTACTTCCTGGAGGGAGCTGATTCCAACTGTAGGCTCCGGCCAGACCAGTTCAGAGCCAAGATGCTCATGTTCACCTTTGGAAACGCACTGGTCCGTGCACACAAGCTTTACGGGGTAAGGATGTACACGATGTATTTACAGGGCATCATCATAAACACACACTGTGAACATTAGGGCTGGGGATCGTTGGAAATATTTGATTCCAATAACATGAATTAGATACTTTGTGACTTTATGTGAATGAAACTACATAGCCTAATTATTGGACCAACTATGTTTCTTTTAATGACTCCATCTCATTCTCTCTGTCAAATAGTTTTTTATGTAAACATGAAATGACAGTACACAGGAATGACAGTCTGTCACTGTGAATGACGCAATATTATTTCATGTCATCAGAAGAGTTCATTAAACTCAATTCTGCCAGCTACCACCCCACCAAGCTCTGTTCCTAAATGTAACACATTACAGTTTCTTTAAATATGTTTATATTCCAAAGAATTATTACTCTATCATTTTGTCGGTGCTAGTCAGAATTCGAATCAGCAACATATTTATTGCCAAGAAGGATTTTACACCAATGAGGAATTGGTCATGGTGACGAAGGTGCATACATTGAGGACAATAACAATAAACAAACAGTGCCTATAATATATAGCATATACAATTTAAACAAGCAAGAAAAAAAGACAGACATAAAGTGACATAGTTTGTGCTGTTTAAGGATACACAACCCTAGTGAGAATACTGTATGATTCACATTCTTAAACTTCTGTGTGTGTGTGTGTGTCTCTGTGTGTGTGTGTGTGTGTGTCTCTGTGTGTGTGTGTCTCTGTGTGTGTGTGTGTGTGTCTCTGTGTGTGTCTGTGTGTGTTTGTCTGTGTGTGTGTGTGTCTGTGTGTGTGTGTCTCTGTGTGTGTGTGTGTGTGTGTGTGTGTGTGTCTCTGTGTGTGTGTCTCTGTGTGTGTGTCTCTGTGTGTGTGTGTGTGTGTGTGTGTGTGTGTGTGTGTCTCTGTGTGTGTGTGTGTGTGTGTGTGTGTGTGTGTGTGTGTGTGTGTGTGTGTGTGTGTGTGTGTCTTGTGTGTCTCGTGTGTGTGTGTGTGTGTGTGTGTGTGCGCATCAGCCCCAGTGTGTATTAGATCATCCCATAACGGTACAAGCAGTGGGGACCAACGGTAGAATTTTCCAGTTTCTGGTTTTCCAACTCAACACCACAGATCTGTCAGGAGACGGTGGCATCAAGAACCAGGTGCTCCATTTCCAGAAGTTCCAACTGCATTATCTGTGGTCTATACTCAACGTTAGACATGATCCACCAAAGAGTGTTGACTTTAGTGTTACAATGGCCACTGCAAACACTCCAGTGGTTGTCAACATGTTGAAGAACTGTATGGGTTTAATGAGAGACTAACATGTAGGAGTCCTCAGAGAAACCATCGTTACCAAGAGATTTACCTTGTATTTGCAATATTAGTAGTTTATATAATATATATGTCACCATTGATACTTGGCGTCTGTGTATGCAGTATTCCCATGACAAATACCATTCTAGGATACTGCTGTATCTGTTTTGTAAGAATGAGCTGCTCTGTGTCTTGGTTTCTGACACGTCGTGTGCTTCATGTAGGCGTGGCTGGATGAAGATGTGGAGCTCTATGATTTTGCAAAAGTCCGACCACTCATCAAAAAGAAGCAAGTGAAGGTATGACCGTACTCACCTTCCGTCTGGTGGCGACTGACTAATGAGTAAAAGACGCGGCCCTTACAAGAGTAAAAGACAAAATGATATCCGAGCGGCTTTCCCACATGTCCGTTCTGCACTCACGCAGGTATCTGTGGTCAGCAGCGCTGCATCTTCACACCCTGACAGTCTTTTAAATATGTATTTGAACCTTTGAATGTTCGACTATATGCTTACATTTTATTTTAACTGACCTGCCCGAATATCATTCAAAATGTTTGCCTCATAACAGCGGGTGGACTGACTGACTCCCATAGCTTGACTTAGAGCCATGTTCTATGTCATTCTCTAGTTCCCAGTGGTGTGATACGTATGCACTCAAATGTGAGACATTCAAACTTTGGTGAAAGGACATATGTTTAGTGTCAAAGGGCTATTTAGAAAGAAATGCAATTAGACGTGAAATACAAGAGGCCCTTTCCTTGCTTCATTGACTCAATGAGCTTTGCTGTGCTATATCCATCCAGTTGTAATGTTCCCTGTCTATTTAATTTTCTGGGAAACAGCTGAATAGACTCATACGCCATTGAACATGTCAATTGGTTAACATTAGGGGTGTGAATCTCTGGCTTCACTTCGATTAACGATACAGTAGTTGGCGATTCCATTCAAGGACAATTTTTTTTTTTTTTTAACGATTCGATTTGATTCTGTAAACCAGGATTCTATTCAGTAACTTCTGAATAATTCTATATCCATGAAATTAACATGCAATAATGCGAGTGAGACTATCTGTATTCTTCTGAAAGGTGAAAAAATAAACAGACTACAGAATTAATTATTAAACATATTTGTTCTATAAAAAAGTAGTCCTGCATAATATTTTATGCTCAATACAAAAATGTAAATAAACATTGCTCAGTTATTTTGAACTTTTCCCAATAGACTACATGCTGGCAGGGGAGAGAGTGTCTTAAATGTATTATAACATTAATCATAATTAAGAATCGCGATTCATCGGATTAAATGCATTTATATCGGTTTTAGCAGATGGATTTAGTTGAATCGATAGGACTGACAATCGATTCATCGATGCATCAAATGAATCGTTCCACCTCTAGTTAACATATCGATGTAAATCAACATATGCACCGACATCTGGAACCGTTCACGTGGGAGAAAAAAAATCCATCAATACCTCCAAGATTTCATGGCCTATTTTAGGGTTCTGAATGGCTGATGCCACGGCAGCTGGTAAAAATAAAATGCAAAGTTTTTTGGGGGGAACAAGTGAAAATTGAAAACCTCTCATCTACATGAATGTACTGAACGTGTATTTACTAATAAGTGTGATCAGAGGAAATGAAGAGCAACATATGAGTATGTGTGAGTGTTTCTGATTGGTTGTTGTGTCTCTCTCTGCAGGTACCAGCTGGTCTCCATGGTTACAAGCCTGAAGTATTCAGCAAATTCCTGGCCCTGTATCTGCACGGGGCTGTGTAGGACTACACACCGGACTACATGCAGTACCTCGTGTGTGCGTGTGTGCGTGTGTGTGTGTGTGTGTGTGTGTGCGCGTGTGTGTGTGCGTGCGCGTGCGTGCGTGTGCACGCGCGTGCGCGTGTGTGTGCGTGCGCGTGTGTGCGCGCGCGTGTGTGTGTGCGTGCGCGTGCGTGCGCGTGTGTGCGTGTGTGTGTGTGCGCGTGTGTGTGTGCGTGCGCGTGTGTGCGCGCGTGTGTGTGCGTGTGTGCGCGTGCGTGTGCGTGTGTGTGTGTGCGTGCGCGTGTGTGCGTGTGTGCGCGCGTGTGTGTGTGTGTGTGTGTGTGTGCGTGCGTGTGCGTGTGTGCGTGTGTGTGCGTGTGTGTGTGTGTGTGTGTGCGTGTGTGTGTGTGCGTGCGCGTGTGTGCGTGTGTGCGCGCGTGTGTGTGTGTGTGTGTGTGTGCGTGCGTGTGCGTGTGTGCGTGTGTGTGCGTGTGTGTGTGTGTGTGTGTGTGTGTGTGGGATCTAAACTATTACCAAAAAACAGTCAATGACTTGTTTGTTTGTTTTTTTCATTTTAACACACAACACATTGTTTTTGTAACTGTGAGTCCCCTCAATAAAGAACAAAAACATTCGGAATGTATACTTGAATTAAATTGAGTTTTTATATTTACATGAAAACAAGCAAGGGGTCATGTACTAATGAGTATTTCTTTCTTTCAAATTCTGACAAATTTGCATTCTCAAAGTTACACACTAGTACATTTTCATGTTCGAGGCAGCAGTAACTTGCTTCATTTAGGGTGTTGCAAATATAAGTGTACTTTGTGCTTTAGGTACTTGAGGGGTACAAAATAAATGAGGACTGGGACCCCGGGCTCCTGGGACGTCATTCAGCCTGGGGTCCACTGAATGGGGTCCACTGAATGGGGACCAGCAAAAGCTGTTCCTACTCACCTTTAATAAAAGAATCTGTCACATAAATTGATTTCCATGGGATTGTATTTTGTCACGTGATGAAGGCACTTACCAAACTACAAATGGGAAGCCTTGCCTTGTTGTGCAAGCATGTTTTGACTGCCTGAAGCCTATGAGCCAGACTGCCCTCAGATCCACTCCGACAGGAAGCACCGGCACATGAACCAAGCTCAGAATGGGAAGAGTTACTTTCTCTTAAACAACAACGGTGAGCATTTGAAAACGTATTGTTGTTTTATTTTGAAATGCCTTTGCGGCTTCCGTACACTAGCGCAACATGTTGGTGAAGTTTGCTTCCGAAAACTAGCGTCAGCTGTTATTCCCACAGGTCACTGTCCAGGAAGTACAGCGTAACATCGTGCTGAACAGGTAACCTGTGGTTTCATTCCGTGTCTGCGCGTGTAGCTAGCATGCACACGTCGCTTTAGCGTATCGCTACTTTAAGTACCGTGAACGGTTTATGAAATGCCCTTTTATGCTGACTATTGCATGATTGGGGCGGTCGTTTTATCCGGGTTGCGGGTGGGGTGGCCGTCAACTAACGTAAACAGTTGCGTAACAAAACGTAATATCTACGCTGCTCAAAAGACACCCCCCATGTCTCACGCGATGTGTCCATCCAGCAGCAACTATCTGTTGTGTTATCTGTTATCTGGGACCGATACCGTTGAGGTCTCCTCCATATTAGAAGGGTTTCTCAGCCCAAAGACAAGAAACACTCTGCTGTGTTTTAGTGTCGGACACACCGCTTCATCCAGCGGCTCTCCTCTGTCTGTTACAGAGTCACATACTCGATGACTTTGATGATAACCTTTCTCTGAGTTTTGTCGACATAACAATGAGTCGACCCTGAAGAATCGGTGATGAGCAGCTACAAACATCAGAATGTGGGGGGGGGGGGGGGGGGGGGGGGGGGGGCTTCAGTGAATATGATCAGAAAATGTTGCCTACTGGGACTTTAAAAGGTGGGTGGTATATTTATTGGTAATGTTATTGGAACGCCCTCTAGTGGACAGGAAGTAAAACAACCACATTGCCGATAATGGTATTGGCAACGTATAAGCCTGTGTTGTGTAGTTAATATTAATAATAGGATGAATTAGAGCATTAAATAGTCAAATATAATTAGAATGTTGAAACAAATATGGAATGAAATTTGAATAGTTTTATAGAGAAAAATTGACAGCTCTATTGTGTATTTGTAAAAGTTTTACCATTTTCAAACTTGCACAAAAGGCCACTGATGCACCACTTGACTAGGATGTACTTTTTTTTACATTTCATGCTGCCTCTCTATTGCTCTGGTAAAAACTGTCCCGTCTTACCTGTCACTACCACAGCTCATTAGCAGAAGGCCAATGACCCCGTAGAATCACCCTTTTGGTGAAGGGTGAAACTGAGGGAGCCACGCCGAAATGCATGTTCTGATTGGTTTTTCCAGATGAGTCATTCAAAGACCAGGTTTGGAGACCTCAATTATCTATATTAACTTGTTGAAAAGGAGCATAATACAGTCCCTTTAATACATAAATGGGAACAACAGCTGGATATCATCTTGACATGGCAAAGTTTATGGCGATCACCGTACCATTGTCAACCCCTAGAATAGGGGTGGGGAACCTTTTTCATATCAAGGGCCATTTAAATTTCATAAAGTTCTCCGAGGGCCATACTATAATGAACACATAACTAGGGGTGAAAAAGAAAGACGACAAAAGTCTATAACCGCTGTGTTACTAAGCCTCATGATTGCTGCATTTCTAGACTCACCTAATGCGATGGCTGGAACTGATTGTTGAGCACCCAAACGCCGACAAAGAATGTTAATTTTATCCAAACGCATTTGTCCTCTCAACTCATCGAGTTTAGTATGTTTTGAGTGGTAATGGCTGTCACGCCCAGGGCTCAAGGAAAGGACTCGGATGCAGAGTTTTCAAAGGGACACCGTACTTTATTTAGGCCGAGCAGAAATACCCCAACAGAAGACGCCTCAAAGGAGGGATGGCTATGAAAAAACTTACAACCAAAAAACTAGTTTGTTTAATTCCACCAAGAACTATGGTGGAATTAACTATGGCTCGAAACAGAAAACGCCTCCAAGGAGGGAAAAACTACTACGAGATCTAACTATAACAAACTCTATCTACAGAGGGGAAAAAACTGTTTAACATAAAGCGCCTCCGGAGAGGGAAAACTACAACTGGGTCTAACAACAACAAAAAACTCTCTATCTTCAGAGGGGAAAAACGGTCTAACATAAAGCGCCTCCGGAGAGGGAAAAACTATCGCTACTTACGAATAAATCTAAACTCAAACAGGCTATGAAACAAGACTATGGCAAAAGGCCAAAAAAAAACTCTCAAATGAGGCAGACTACTGAAAGGTTATTTCTTGGACTTGACTTTACTAGATTTAGGGCGACTCCACTTACGACAAGACACACACGCACAAGACAAAGGGAGACGCAGACTATTTAACACATGAGGGTAATGGGTGACAGGTGGAGACAATCAGGAATCAGGGGTGACGACAGACTGGGCACATGAGGAAAGGCAAGTGACCTGAAACGAGAGGAGAGTTACTTTTCAAAATAAAACAGGAAATGACAAGACAACCATGGAGACAGGACAAAATAACTCACCTTGACAAACCGGTGTGACAATGGCGCTCGACATTTACCTTTTTCATCACCGCCAGCACCTCACCACAAACTAGGCACACTGGCTTGCCTTTCACTTCAACAAAGCAAAAGTAATTTGTCCATTTTTCCTGGAATACGCGGCATTTTGCATCCACCTTCCTTTTCTTGACAGTCGCCATGATGCATCACTTGTCATGTGTTAATCACTCCGGTCCAATGCAATGGCACGTACATCGCATGATGTATTCACTGACCCTGACATTGACTCGGACATAGGACATAGCCGTCGTTCCCCACCCCTGCCCTAGAACAACCCTCATCCAGTGATGTGAGACATGTATACTGATTATGTTGGTGTCCCATGTTTAATCTTCTATAAGCTGTCTAAGACAACTGACCTCAAACCTGAAACTCATCTCAACCTCAGAAACTCTTCTCCCCTCAGCTTTGAACATGAGTTCCAGACTGTCAGGTGATCCGGAGATAGAGGTGGAGGAAGAAGAGGACAATGAAGAAGAAGAAGAAGAAGAAGAAGAAGAAAAAGAAGAGGAGAGCGTCAACCCAACGGAGGTGAACATGAGTCAGATCATTATGCCCTGTCACAGCAACCATCGACAGGAGCTGAGTGTGGGACAGCTGCTCAAATGGATGGACTCCACCGCCTGTCTGTCTGGTGAGCCCTCCGTGTGTGTGGTTCATGTGCTGTGTGTTGTAACCACTGACTAGCCAGGAGGACATGAAGACATGTCTCACTTCAAAGGGACCTACTTTAGTTTAAGTGTTATTGACGAAGGCTGAAGGTGTATCAAGATGGTTTTATCAAACGTCGTCTCTAAATGTTTGTGATGTGTTCTGTAAAGATATGAGTAATTAATTTATTATTATGTGTGGAAAAATATAACCTCTTAGAGACCGTACATTTTGCACTTTTAGAAATATATGGCTCAGAGGTAAGCCGAGTCGTCTTCCAATCGGAAGATCGGTGGTTCGATTGCCGGCTTCTCCAGTCTGCATGCCGAAGTGTCCCAAATCTCAGGCGGCTCCTCTGCCATCAGTGTATGAATGTGTATGAATGAGTATGTAGGCTGAATGTAGTGTGAGATTGTAAAGACTAGAAAAGCAGATCCATTTCCTCTTTGTGTTGTTATTTGTGCAGCGGAGAGGCATGCTGGGTCTCCCTGTGTCACTGCCTCAATGGATGACATCCACTTTGAACATACCATCAGGTAACAAAACGGAGGCGTGGTTCTCTGAGTTTCTAGTGTGTGTGTGTGTGTGTGTGTGAATACCGTTTATATTACATTCTTCACATCTGTGTCTCTGTTCAGTGTTGGTCAGGTGGTGAACATCAGGGCAAAGGTCAACAGAGCCTTTAACACCAGCATGGAGGTCAGATAACTTTGCATTCTTGATGCCTACTCATTCATTGTTACGTCATATTCATATCGTTAAACCTATTGTTTCTTATGTAATACACTTAGAACACGCAAAATCTCTTCAACTCAAATCATTTTCTCACTGACTGTAATTTCTCAAGTAGCAGCCTTTCTGTTCATGTGTGCCAGAGGGACTTATGAAAGACTTATAGGGTTATATATTATATTATTTCTATTTAACTTTATTTCAGTGTATTTAACTCAGTGTATAAAAACTCAAAACTCCTTCTCCTTATTGGGGGACATGGGCACATATGGGGGGAAAAGCAACTACACCATACTACTTCATACTGTGAACACTTGTTTTCAGACATGGATGTTAGGAGTGACTATGGTATTTAAAATAGCTGCTAAAGAGCCAGACATGAAAGTCAGGATTTGTTGGAGACCAAAACGGAGCTAAAACAAGTTGTGAATTCTGTTTGAAAAGGCCACTGTTAAAAGAAAGCACATTATTCAAGACTAACAAAATTCAAGAACAGATGAGACCAATGGAATACAGCAGAGTGGAGGCCCACTGACAAGTTGTTACTTGATGTATTAATGCAACATACTGTGAACTTACACATTGTCACACATGTTCTGTGACCTGTGTCCACCTAGTGAGACAACATGCAGTGTTAGAAGCACAAAGCTTATCAGCAAAAGTCAGCGTCTGGTCAAGCTGCTCCCACGAATAGAGTTGTGGGTCTCTGTTATGATGGTATCTGACTGACATGGCTGAGCTTCTCTTACATTTTCTATATTGACTTCACCTGCACTTTTCTGAAACGTTCAGAGATTTGCAACTTGAAGTGCTTGGAGTGGCCACATAAAAAAGGTCAGAAAAAAGACATTTGGGTGCAGCGCTTTTTCTCCAGGCCACGGCCCCATACGCTGTCTGCTCATTGAGAACGACTGAAAAAAGAAGCTGGCCCTCCAGAAACTGACACTATGTGGACACAAGCCCTTACACTACATATGATTTCCATAACATCTTTCCCTGGCTTGTCTCAATGAAAAGTGCTTGATCTAAGGTAACTGATTTCAGCTGCAAGGCTTCTTCCATTTGTGGCATAAGTAAAGTAATCCTTTACTGCTGACACCTTGATTACTCGAAGGGTGGAGTTCAGGTTATTCCCTGTATGTTTCATTCCAGGTGGGAGTACAGGTGAGCTGTGAGGACCTGTTTACTGACCGTCACTGGAGAGTTTGTCATGCCTACGCCACTTTCGTCACCCAGCGCACAAACACAGGACAAAAGGTAATGACTTTTAATGGCTTTCAAGAATGTGTGTTATAGGGTCAGATGGTCTTGAAATTGATCAGTGTGTGTGTGTGTGTGTGTGTACTTATTGTTAAAAGCTTTGTGACCTTATGTAGACAGATTTACTGCCATGTACCCCCAGGTGATCTTGAAGGCCGTTGAACCTCACACCGAGAAAGAGCAGGTAGAATACAGCGTGGCTGCTGAGAGACGCAGGGTCAGGATGCTACATGATGACATCATCAAAGATCTGCTCTCCCATGCGTCTATCCTACAAGGTAGGTTTGATAGAGCAGAGGGTCGGGCATCATCTGGATTCCGATGCTACTTTTCCATTCAGGTTCTTAACGATTCTCAATTCAGCCTTAAAACCAGTCACTTATTTATTTTACAAGAAAACTTTATCAAAAATAAATTGTTGCCTACAGAGTTCAGTTTGGTTTCTGTCATTAATGATGAATGATTTGAGAATAAACACGGCTAAACCAATTGATTTACAGTGTGTTTAGGGAGCTGCAGCTCATGTGGGTGTTGATGAGAGAGAAGTAGGATGCTCTGTGTGAGGTACTTGGTGCACTTGCATAACTGCAACCAAACCAAATAAGATAACGGAACATAAATGCAAATGCAATGCAAAACCCACACCCTGGTCTGAACTAGCAGGTCTAAATAGTCCATATATAAAATACAGTTGTTGTTGAGAAAAATAATCATATCTGCCTTCTCAGGCAGCAGGCGAGCGTTCAGCACAGATCATGTCTATGGCAGTGGAGAGGAGAGATGCAGGAGAGCGAGACAGGCTGGGGAGACAGGTGTGGGAGGGAAGACATGTATGGGAGAGGAGACAGGTGTGGGAGGGGAGACAGGTATGGGAGAGGAGACCGGTGTGGGAGACAGGTGTGGGAACCAGGTGTGGGAAGGGAGACAGGTGTGGGAACCAGGTGTGGGAGACAGGTGTGGGAGGGGAGACAGGTGTGGGAGACAGGTGTGGGTACCAGGTGTGGGAGACAGGTGTGGGAACTAGGTTAGGGAGGGGAGACAGGTGTGGGAGACGGGTGTGGGAGGGGAGAAAGGTGTGGGAACCAGGTGTGGGAGATGGGTGTGGGAGGGGAGACAGGTGTGGGAGGGGAGACAGGTGTGGAAACCAGGTGTGGGAGAAGGTGTGGGAACCAGGTGTGGGAGACAGGTGTGGGAGGGGAGACAGGTGTGGGAACTAGGTGTGGGAGGGGAGACAGGTGTGGGAGGGGAGAAAGGTGTGGGAACCAGGTGTGGGAGATGGGTGTGGGAGGGGAGACAGGTGTGGGAACCAGGTGTGGGAGACAGGTGTGGGAGGGGAGACAGGTTTGGGAGACGGGTGTGGGAGGGGAGAAAGGTGTGGGAACCAGGTGTGGGAGGGGAGACAGGTGTGGGAACCAGGTGTGGGAGACAGGTGTGGGAGACGGGTGTGGGAAGGGAGACAGGTGTGGGAGATGGGTGTGGGAGGGGAGACAGGTGTGGGAACCAGGTGTGGGAGACAGGTGTGGGAGGGGAGACAGGTGTGGAAACCAGGTGTGGGAACCAGGTGTGGGAGGGGAGACAGGTGTGGGAACCAGGTGTGGGAGACAGGTGTGGGAACCAGGTGTGGGAGACAGGTGTGGGAGGGGAGACAGGTGTGGGAGACGGGTGTGGGAGGGGAGACAGGTTTGGGAACCAGGTGTGGGAGACAAGTGTGGGAGACAGGTGTGGGAGGGGAGACAGGTGTGGGAGACAGGTGTGGGAGACGGGTGTGGGAGGGGAGACAGGTGTGGGAACCAGGTGTGGGAGACAGGTGTGGGAGACAGGTGTGGGAGACAGGTGTGGGAGGGGAGACAGGTGTGGAAACCAGGTGTGGGAGACAGTTGTGGGAACCAGGTGTGGGAGACAGGTGTGGGAACCAGGTGTGGGAGACAGGTGTGGGAGGGGAGACAGGTGTGGGAACCAGGTGTGGGAGACAGGTGTGGGAGACAGGTGTGGGAACCAGGTGTGGGAGAGGAGACAGGTGTGTGAGACAGGTGCAAACACGTCAGACCGGTACACTCATTGATTTGTACGCTGTGCAGGTGAAGGTGTTGAGACCATAGTGCATCCTCTCTAACATTAGATCAGTTTATCACAGGTGTTGCACAGTGCTGCTGACCCGGCATTACAAAACAATCTGAATCAGAATCAGCTTTTAATGGCCAAGTAAGTGTGAACACATACAAGGGATTTCCCTCTATTCACTATACGGTACATACACAGTAATAGACAGCTAAAACCATTCAATTCAGTTCAATTTTCAACAGGTGCTATGGGTACACTATGAATATGAGCTGTTGATCATGGTGACAGCCTGCGGGAAGAAACTGTTCCTGTGTCTGGTGGTTTTGGCGTACAGTGCTCTGTAGCGCCTCCCTGAGGGGAGGAGTTGGAACAGTTGATGTCCAGGGATGCATTTCCCAACTCAAAATAAAAGTGAAAATGAAATATATTTATTCAGGCCAGAAGCTAATGTTTAAAGTTTTGCTACAGCTGTTGTCCCTTTTAATTTAGTTGTGCCCAGGAAATGTATCAGAAACGATCCTCCAAATCCACAGGAGGGAAAGAGGTCACTGGTGTAGTAGTAGAAGTGTCAATCAACACCCAGCTCCACCACGTTCTCTCTGCTCTAGCAAGCTAGCTGAAAACACCGCTCCTCTGACATGTAGAGACAGAGAGGTAACCAGTCTATCACAGGGAGACATGTAGAGACAGACAGGTAACCAGTCTATCACAGGGCTGACATGTAGAGACAGACAGGTAACCAGTCTATCACAGGGCTGACATGTAGAGACAGACAGGTAACCAGTCTATCACAGGGCTGACATGTAGAGACAGACAGGTAACCAGTCTATCACAGGGAGACATGTAGAGACAGACAGGTAACCAGTCTATCACAGGGAGACATGTAGAGACAGACAGGTAACCAGTCTATCACAGGGCTAGACATGTAGAGACAGACAGGTAACCAGTCTATCACAGGGCTGACATGTAGAGACAGACAGGTAACCAGTCTATCACAGGGCTGACATGTAGAGACAGACAGGTAACCAGTCTATCACAGGGAGACATGTAGAGACAGACAGGTAACCAGTCTATCACAGGGCTGACATGTAGAGACAGACAGGTAACCAGTCTATCACAGGGAGACATGTAGAGACAGACAGGTAACCAGTCTATCACAGGGCTGACATGTAGAGACAGACAGGTAACCAGTCTATCACAGGGCTGACATGTAGAGACAGACAGGTAACCAGTCTATCACAGGGAGACATGTAGAGACAGACAGGTAACCAGTCTATCACAGGGCGACATGTAGAGACAGACAGGTAACCAGTCTATCACAGGGCTGACATGTAGAGACAGACAGGTAACCAGTCTATCACAGGGCTGACATGTAGAGACAGACAGGTAACCAGTCTATCACAGGGAGACATGTAGAGACAGACAGGTAACCAGTCTATCACAGGGAGACATGTAGAGACAGACAGGTAACCAGTCTATCACAGGGCTGACATGTAGAGACAGACAGGTAACCAGTCTATCACAGGGCTGACATGTAGAGACAGACAGGTAACAGTCTATCACAGGGATGACATGTAGAGACAGACAGGTAACCAGTCTATCACAGGGGACATGTAGAGACAGACAGGTAACCGTCTATCACAGGGGAATGTAGAGACAGACAGGTAACCAGTCTATCACAGGGGACATGTAGAGACAGACAGGTAACCATCTATCACAGGGCTGACATGTAGAGACAGACAGGTAACCAGTCTATCACAGGGGACATGTAGAGACAGACAGGTAACCAGTCTATCACAGGGAGACATGTAGAGACAGACAGGTACCAGTCTATCAAGGGGACATGAGAGACAGACAGGTAACCAGTCTATCACGGGAGACATGTAGAGCAGACAGGTAACCAGTCTATCACAGGGAGACATGTAGAGACAGACAGGTAACCATCTATCACAGGGGACATGTAGAGACAGACAGGTAACCAGTCTATCACAGGGGACATGTAGAGACAACAGGTAACCAGTCTATCACAGGGAGACATGTGAGACAGACAGGTAACCAGTCTATCACAGGGGACATGTAGAGACAGACAGGTACCAGTCTACAAGGGGACATGAGAGACAGACAGGTAACCAGTCTATCACAGGGGAATGTAGAGACAGACAGGTAACCAGTCTATCACAGGGCTGACATGTAGAGACAGACAGGTAACCAGTCTATCACAGGGAGACATGTAGAGACAGACAGGTAACCAGTCTATCACAGGGCTGACATGTAGAGACAGACAGGTAACCAGTCTATCACAGGGCTGACATGTAGAGACAGACAGGTAACCAGTCTATCACAGGGAGACATGTAGAGACAGACAGGTAACCAGTCTATCACAGGGCTGACATGTAGAGACAGACAGGTAACCAGTCTATCACAGGGTGACATGTAGAGACAGACAGGTAACCAGTCTATCACAGGGAGACATGTAGAGACAGACAGGTAACCAGTCTATCACAGGGATGACATGTAGAGACAGACAGGTAACCAGTCTATCACAGGGAGACATGTAGAGACAGACAGGTAACCAGTCTATCACAGGGAGACATGACGGGACGGGACGGGACGGGACGGACGGGACGGGACGGACGGGACGGGACGGGTCGGGACGGGACGGGACAGGGACGGGACAGGGACGGGACGGGACGGGACGGGACGGACGGGACGGGACGGGACGGGACGGGACGGGACGGAGACGGGACGGGGACGGGACAGGGACGGGACGGGGAACGGGTAGAGACAGACAGGTAACCAGTCTATCACAGAGGCTGACATGTAGAGACAGACAGGTAACCAGTCTATCACAGGGCTGACATGTAGAGACAGACAGGTAACCAGTCTATCACAGGGAGACATGTAGAGACAGACAGGTAACCAGTCTATCACAGGGAGACATGTAGAGACAGACAGGTAACCAGTCTATCACAGGGATGACATGTAGAGACAGACAGGTAACCAGTCTATCACAGGGCTGACATGTAGAGACAGACAGGTAACCAGTCTATCACAGGGCTGACATGTAGAGACAGACAGGTAACCAGTCTATCACAGGGTGACATGTAGAGACAGACAGGTAACCAGTCTATCACAGGGCTGACATGTAGAGACAGACAGGTAACCAGTCTATCACAAGGTGACATGTAGAGACAGACAGGTAACCAGTCTATCACAGGGAGACATGTAGAGACAGACGGGTAACCAGTCTATCACAGGGCTGACATGTAGAGACAGACAGGTAACCAGTCTATCACAGGGCTGACATGTAGAGACAGACAGGTAATCAGTCTATCACAGGGAGACATGTAGAGACAGACAGGTAACCAGTCTATTACAGGGCTGACATGTAGAGACAGACAGGTTACCAGTCTATCACAGGGAGACATGTAGAGACAGACAGGTAACCAGTCTATCACAGGGAGACATGTAGAGACAGACAGGTAACCAGTCTATCACAGGGAGACATGTAGAGACAGACAGGTAACCACAGGGCTGACATGTAGAGACAGACAGGTAACCAGTCTATCACAGGGAGACATGGAGAGACAGACAGGTAACCACAGGGCTGACATGTAGAGACAGACAGGTAACCAGTCTATCACATGAAGACATGTAGAGACAGACAGGTAACCAGTCTATCACAGGGCTGACATGTAGAGACAGACAGGTAACCAGTCTATCACAGGGAGACATGTAGAGACAGACAGGTAACCAGTCTATCACAGGGAGACATGTAGAGACAGACAGGTAACCAGTCTATCACAGGGCTGACATGTAGAGACAGACAGGTAACCAGTCTATCACAGGGAGACATGTAGAGACAGACAGGTAACCAGTCTATCACAGGGAGACATGTAGAGACAGACAGGTAACCAGTCTATCACAGGGCTGACATGTAGAGACAGACAGGTAACCAGTCTATCACAGGGAGACATGTAGAGACAGACAGGTAACCAGTCTATCACAGGGCTGACATGTAGAGACAGACAGGTAACCAGTCTATCACAGGGCTGACATGTAGAGACAGACAGGTAACCAGTCTATCACAGGGCTGACATGTAGAGACAGACAGGTAACCAGTCTATCACAGGGAGACATGTAGAGACAGACAGGTAACCAGTCTATCACAGGGCTGACATGTAGAGACAGACAGGTAACCAGTCTATCACAGGGCTGACATGTAGAGACAGACAGGTAACCAGTCTATCACAGGGAGACATGTAGAGACAGACAGGTAACCAGTCTATCACAGGGCTGACATGTAGAGACAGACAGGTAACCAGTCTATCACAGGGCTGACATGTAGAGACAGACAGGTAACCAGTCTATCACAGGGAGACATGTAGAGACAGACAGGTAACCAGTCTATCACAGGGAGACATGTAGAGACAGACAGGTAACCAGTCTATCACAGGGCTGACATGTAGAGACAGACAGGTAACCAGTCTATCACAGGGGACATGTAGAGACAGAAGGTAACCAGTCTATCACAGGGGACATGTAGAGACAGACAGGTAACCAGTCTATCACAGGGCTGACATGTAGAGACAGACAGGTAACCAGTCTATCACAGGGCTGACATGTAGAGACAGACAGGTAACCAGTCTATCACAGGGAGACATGTAGAGACAGACAGGTAACCAGTCTATCACAGGGCTGACATGTAGAGACAGACAGGTAACCAGTCTATCACAGGGAGACATGTGGAGACAGACAGGTAACCAGTCTATCACAGGGCTGACATGTAGAGACAGACAGGTAACCAGTCTAACACAGGGCTGACATGTAGAGACAGACAGGTAACCAGTCTATCACAGGGAGAAGTGTAGAGACAGACAGGTAACCAGTCTATCACAGGGCTGACATGTAGAGACAGACAGGTAACCAGTCTATCACAGGGAGAAGTGTAGAGACAGACAGGTAACCAGTCTATCACAGGGCTGACATGTAGAGACAGACAGGTAACCAGTCTATCACTGGGAGACATGTAGAGACAGACAGGTAACCAGTCTATCACATGAAGACATGTAGAGACAGACAGGTAACCACTCTATCACAGGGCTGACATGTAGAGACAGACAGGTAACCAGTCTATCACAGGGAGACATGTAGAGACAGACAGGTAACCAGTCTATCACAGGGAGACATGTAGAGACAGACAGGTAACCAGTCTATCACAGGGAGACATGTGGAGACAGACAGGTAACCAGTCTATCACAGGGCTGACATGTAGAGACAGACAGGTAACCAGTCTATCACAGGGCTGACATGTAGAGACAGACAGGTAACCAGTCTATCACAGGGCTGACATGTAGAGACAGACAGGTAACCAGTCTATCACAGGGCTGACATGTAGAGACAGACAGGTAACCAGTCTATCACAGGGAGACATGTAGAGACAGACAGGTTAAAACAATGTAGACATTAATTCCACAAATGAATCCCATGTTAACGTGTTAATCTTCAACATCAAAGACATGAATAAACTCTACAGCGTCGATGATGCCACAGGAATAGGAGGGAACCACTGAGAGGAACAGGTTGTTGTGTTTTTTCATGTGATTGTTGAACATGTATACATGAACAACATCCACCATATGTGATAAGACCTTGTGTGTGTGTGTGTGTGTGTGTGTGTGTGTGTGTGTGTGTGTGTGTGTCAGCTGACAACTCAGCAGTAAGCAACGCTGTCCCAGCAGAGAAGACCAAGGTGGAGAGTGTTGAACTGGTTCTACCCCCACATGCTAATCATCAGGTTGTTGTTTTATGATTTATTATTATTTATCTCAGGAAGGGGTCTGATCTGCTATCATTACCTGATTTGATCAAACATCATGCTATGTAATGCCTCACGGTACCCATGCATGAGGAGCCGGGATGATGTATTTAGCTGTGATGTTGTTGAAAGCAACAGATGCTGAAAGAACTGCATGATGACGGTGATTTGAAAAGATTGTGAAAGGCTTTTTTCAGAATGAAGCTTAGATTTCTAGCTGCTTTGCTTTATCTTGACATAAGTTGTTTTTATCACAGACAGCATATGGTTTATGCATTATACACACATCAGTTGGTCTCTGTACTAATATGAGGTCCTATCATAGAGCTCTCCATAACCACAGACGGATACAGTATTTCTTTCCTGTATTTCTGATTCAACAGGAGGAGATGATAGGCTTTAGTAACACAGTGTGGAATACATGGAAGTAATTCGGGTATTTGAGTCACTGCTTTGCGTTTGGTGGAAACACATCATTAGACTTTCTTTGACACGTTTTGTCTTACTAACTTCTGTAAACTATTTGGCTGTGGTGCCATTGTGCAACTTAATACACAGATCTATTTCATTTCAAGGACTTTGTTCCTGTTGAAGACGATGCTTCATCAGTGTTGTTTCCGTTCTAAACTCCAGGTGAACACGTTTGGAGGACAGATCATGGCCTGGATGGTGAACGTTGCTATCATTGCTGCCAGGTACAACCACACACATTTGAAACGTTATGTTCTCTTTTATTCTTTTTCTATAATCTCTCTCTGTGTGTATGCAGTCGTCTGTGTCAGGCTCACCCGACTCTGCGGACCATCGACATGTTCACCTTCAGAGGACCTTCTCAGGTCGGGGACAGACTGCTGCTGAGGGCTATAGTCAACAACGCCTTCAAAAGCAGGTCATCACCCTTTAACATATGGAAGATTAAACATGGCTGATGTATAAACGGCCACAGTA
Organism: Chelidonichthys spinosus; assembly: GCA_029853015.1. Classification (NCBI taxonomy): domain Eukaryota; kingdom Metazoa; phylum Chordata; class Actinopteri; order Perciformes; family Triglidae; genus Chelidonichthys; species Chelidonichthys spinosus. The sequence continues at coordinate 652,250 of CM056827.1, read as the reverse complement.
ACCGCTCAGTAGTCAGCAGAGAACAACATGTACACGAACTAAAGGAGCAGTGATGGATGTGTGCTACAGCATGGAGGTCGGGGTGCGAGCAGAAGCTTTCCAGGAGGAGGGGCCTAACCGACACATCAACTCTGCCTTCATGACCTTCGAGGTGCTCGACGACCAAAGGAAGTCATGTACGTTACCACGGATACGACCTGAACCTTTGGTAAGTCAGCCAACAGAATGAACTACTGATGAAAAACACATTAAGATGCTCTAAACAAAACACATGCACACACTTTTTTCTTTTCCAGGTTTAAAAAAGTTGTAAGTAATGTTGTCTGTGAACTCACCAATGGACAGCAAAGATCTCCTCAAATAAGGCAACCTTTAAAAGAGTAAAATAAACAAATCAATACAAGTTACATTATATCGGCCCCGAGGTGCGTCGGACCAGACCACCAGTCCAGCCCTGAGTACGAGTACGAGTCCATGAGTACAGGACCCCCACTGCATCCCTATAACTGTATATGTACTGAACAACATTTACATTTACATTTAGGCAGGGCCGTGCAGAGACCTTTGGAGGGGCAGGTGCTCAAAGTTAAAGGGGGCACATGGAGCACGAATTTGAAACACCATACAGAAACAGAAACACACCTTGCAATATAACCGGTTGAATGGTAGCAACTCATACTCATAAAGAATGTAACATGGAATCACAACACACCATGTCATTGTCCACGCCTCATATATTTGTTAGAGGCCAGTGTAAAGCAAAATGAGTCTCTGTTTGACCTGATGGGGTACATTGAACAGCTTCTGTTGAGGGGGCTGGTGAGGAGGCTGCTGCTGCTGATATTGCTGGAGTTGTTGGGCTGTATTGATCTGAGAGTGTGAGAGCATGGGAGACATAGTAGCTGATTAAACAAGTGTTATGTGATCATGATAAGATGCCAAGATAACTAACATTGAAAATGGCTCACTGTGACTGACCTGCCATACTGCTGATAGTTTGGAGGAGACTACTTGCTGAGAGAGGCCGCAGCCAAGGCTGACTGCTTGAACTAAACAGAACAAGTTGCTCATTCGTAAACTGAAAGGGGAACTAAAATTCAACTTGAACTGTTTCATCCTAGCACTGTCGCCTCACAGCGAGAGGGTCACGGGTTCGATTTCCGGGCCCGTGGTCCTTCTGTGTGGAGTATGCATGTTCTCCCCATGAAAGCGTGGGTTCTCTCTGGGTTCTCCGGGTTCCTCCCACAGTCCAAAGACATGCAGGATGGGGATAGGTTCATTGATGACTCTAAATTGCCTGTAGGTGTGAATGTGAGTGTGAATGGTTGTCTGTCTCTACATGTTGGCCCTGCGATAGACTGGCGTCCTGTCCAGGTGTACCCTGCCTTCGCCCAATGACAGCTGGGATCGGCTCAAGCCCCCCCCACGAGGATAAGCGGTAGACAATGGATGGATGGATGTTTCATTTCATTCAGACATGTGTTCATATCTAAATGTAACTGGAAGTGGAACATTAATAATGGGAGAACGAGAATAGAGGAGGTGTGTGTCTGTGCCTGTCAGTCTGTGTTTGTCTGTCTGTGTCTGTCTGTGTTTGTCAGTGTCTGTCTGGTCTGTCTGTGTCTTTCTGTGTCTTTTACACATCACAGTGTCATTTTTCTTTGTTGCAGTTGTAACAGCAACTTTCTGTTGCCATGCTCTGAAAAATGTCAATGACTTCACTGAGGTTGATTGGAATATCCTTCTCAATTGCCAGTAAAAGAAGCTCGGACAACCTCTCCTCTGTGCAAAGGGTGCAACGTTATGTTTTCACCAGCTTCAGTTTTGAGAAAGAACGTTCCACAGTTGCTGTAGACACCGGAAGGGTGCCATATGTCTTCAGCAGCTCAGTCAAGTTAGGGAAAACCAGATGCGCCTTGTTTTCTTTGACCACTGGAAGAATAGATGTCACACTGATAGGTGAGGGGCATGAGTATGAAGTATGGAAGACCTTAAGTTCTGTCTGCAATTTGTCTTCTTCTTCAATGTTGTAGAACTGGCAGTTTCTTCACTGCTTGCAGTGCCTCTGTTGGAATTGTTGCTGTTTTCCAGTTCTCTGAGACTGTCAGGCAGTGGAGAGCATTCAGGATTTCCCATGTGGAGAGTTATCTTCTCCTTTAAAGCGTCTCTGTGTCATTGTGTCGGTGAAAACGTAATACACTTTAACACGGTAGTAGTCTTGCAAGTAGGGAAAGTGTGGTCAGCAGTAGCTGTTGTGGCAATGACCTTGAACCTTGCTGGAATTTCCCTCCTCCTAGCTTGATCAGGAATCTCAGTTGGGGGATCCAGGCCCACTGATGCAGCCTCCTCTGTAGCCTGTTTGTACATGTTCTCAAACTCCTCCTCTGTTCTGCTGTGGGCCAGTCTCTGAAAAACTCCATCAACAGCTTTGTATGCTGCAGCCAGGTCTATGTCTTTCTGCTGCAAAGCATCAGAGGCCATGCAGTCACCTGGAAGATTGGACAAGTGATCTCCAGACACAGGAAGAATTCAAAGTTGATGCTCTTGAGAAGAATCATTGCATCACCTGCTGAAGAGTCTTGCTGTGTCATTTCCTCAAGAAACTTCATGACAGCTGGGAGGACCTACCTCAGAGGGCGAAGGGCAGTTTCTCTGCAGGCCCACCGCGTGAAATGACCGCCCCTCTTCATTTTTTGGAAAGGATGAGAGCGCTGGTTGACAGGGTCCAGTACTGTTGCACTACTGAATGAAGGCCTCATCATATTTGATGTTTAATTGAAGGACATGGGCAGGATCATTTGGGTGGGTAAGTCCAAGTAGGTGTGAGAATGTTTGCCTCCCTCTGGTTTCAGTCTCTTCCTGGCTTGATGCTCCCTCAACATTTTGTGTAATCTGTAATTCAGGCTCTCCCTCTCTCACTCCAACCTCTGTCTCCTGGCTAGCTGCTTCTTCTACCTCAACAATCTGTGTGGGCTCCTCAACAACCTCTGACACCTTTCCTTCAGCCTCTGTCTCCTCCTGGCTTTCTGTTCCCAGCAAACTCTCATTTCTCTGAGGCACAGTGTCTTCCTCTTTCTCTCCTTCCATCTCCTCTTTCTCTCCTTCCATCTCCTCATCTGACCTATCATCACTCACTCCCTGTCCATCTGGAAACAAGGCACAATTTGCTCTTTTTGCTTTTTGGGATTAATCTAATTAACACCTCTTACACCTAATCAATAATTAACCCACCATACATAATGATAGATAATGTGACAGAACAACATTGAAATTGTTTTTTTTTTATTGTTGTTTTCTCTACTGAATATCTCTGCAATGTAAATAGCTGTCACATGTGTTATTCTTACCTTTTGTGCTCTTTGTCATCCAGCTGGCGAGGGATCCACTGCCTTTCGCAGCCTCGTGCAGCTCCTTTTGTTTTTTCTTTAACCTCCTCTCCTTACGAGGCATCTCTGCATGAAATATGATTGTTAAACTACAATCTCCTGGTCCAAGCACTGGTCATCTCCCGCCTTGACTACTGCAACTCTCTCCTGGCCGGACTCCCGGCCTCTGCGATTAAACCATTACAGCGTATCCAGAACGCTGCAGCACGCCTTATCTTCAATCTACCCAAATTCTCCCATGTGACCCCCCTCCTCCGCGACCTCCACTGGCTCCCTGTTGCAGCACGCATCCAATTCAAGACGATGGCACTGGCCTTCAAGGCCATTAATGGAACGGCACCCATCTACCTTCAAACACTGGTCAAACCTTATGCCCCGAAGCGAGCACTTCACTCCTCTACTTCAGCTGGCCGGCTGGTACCACCATCGCTGAAATCAAACAAATGTCGCTCAGCAAAGTCCAGACTCTTTTCTGTCCTGGCGCCTCAGTGGTGGAACGAACTCCCGACTAATGTCAGGACAGCTGAGTCATTTGACATCTTCTGAAAAAGGCTCAAGGCTCACCTGTTCAGACTTCACCTCGACTCTACATAGCATGACCCACTAACACCCCCCCGCCCCCCCCCTCAAAAAAAAAAAAAACCTTACCTATAGCACTCTGATCATAGCACTGCTCTTAAGGTACTACTTTACTCAGATGAGGACCTAACACTTTTACTATTTTTAGTTCTTACTTTATCCGCAATGATACGTTGTGGTTTCTTTGTTTCCTTCTTTTACAAATGTACTTATTGTAAGTCGCTTTGGACAAAAGCGTCTGCTAAATGACCTAAATGTAAATGTAAATCTGATGCACTTAAAACACACACGCACACAGTGACATTTCATACATTTTCAAAAATTGTACTGTATAGCCACAAATTGAATCCATTCATAATCTGCCATTTATTATTCCTAGTGCTAAATTATTAAAGTAAAAAATAATTAAATGATATAGAAATCATGTACTATTTTTGTGCTTTTACTCAGTTTGACTATCGACTTTGCGCAAGACAGCAAGTTTCTAAAAGTTATATAATTTGTATGCATATTATATTTAATTTGTTAAATGAGAGGTTGAGAAAATCTAAATTCTAATTCTTCTTTTATTGTTGTATTTATACTGTAATAGTCCACAATTATGTGAATATGTATATTGCATAGCTTTAGTGAAATAACATAGTCCATGCCTCATTGCCTCTAGAAACATAGGAAAAAACAGCTTGACAGTAAAATTATACATGATATCTCTCTAATGCACTTTGCCCATGACAAGAGAAACGTACAGAAAAAAAAAAAGCCTGACATACTTTTCCCCCACAGCACGCTGTGTGTGGTTAATGGCTATAACTTGTGAGAAGTGTGTGTGCAGAGTTGGACGACATAGAGGATGCTCATTGCTGACTTCACTTCGTCAGTCATCTTGCAAGAATACACAGTGCACAAACGAATACCGCTGCAAAACCTACTCACCAGACCAGTTGTTTCCTCCCTGTCCGTTAAAAAGTGAGGTTTCACGAGACTAGCAGTGGCTGTCTCCAGCAGCTTAGTGTTTAGCAGCAGGGCATGTCTTGGCACATCAGGGCAGTGACGGCAGAGTGAGGGCACGTTGTGGATCATGTGACCGACCAAGGTAGATCTAAATTATTATTATTTTTTTATTATTTATTATTATTTTGGGCCACACAGACACACACACACACTCTTAGGGGGGGGGGGGGGGGGAAATCACTTTGACAAAAGGGCACTTTGGGCATCAAGGGGCAAAGGGGCAGGTGCTCCAGCACCATCCGACCCCCTCTGCACGTGCCTGCATTTAGGGCATTTAGCAGACGCTTTTGTCCAAAGCAACTTACAATAAACATATCATTGCCGATGAAGTAAGAGCTAAAAAATAGAAACAAGTGTTAGATTAGTAAGTGAGTAAAATAGTAGCTGTTCAGCAAACATACCTTAAGAACAACAGTGCTATGATCAATGTATATATATCAAAGTGCGATAGGTAAGAACATTGAAGTGCTATATTTTATTTTATTTTTTTGGTGGGGGGGGGGGGGTTAGTGGGTCATTCTATGTAGAGTCGAGGTGAAGTCTGAACAGGTGAGTCTTGAGCCTTTTTAGGAAGATGGCAAATGACTCTGCTGTCCTGACATTGGTCGGGAATTCGTTCCACCACTGAGGACCAGAACAGAGAAGAGTCTGGACGTTACTGAGAGACATTTGTTTGATTTCAGCGATGGTGGTACCAGCCGGCCAGCTGAAGTAGAGGAGTGAAGTGCTCGCGTCGGGACGTGTGGTTTTACCAGTGTTTGAAGGTAGATGGGTGCCGTTCCATTGATGGCCTTGAAGGCCAGTGCAATCGTCTTGAATTGGATGCGTGATGCAACGGGGAGCCAGTGGAGGTCACGGAGGAGTGGGGTCACATGGGAGAATTTTGGTAGATTGAAGACAAGGCGTGCTGCAGCATTCTGGATACGCTGCAATGGTTTCGTCGTCGAGGCCGGGAGTCCAGCCAGGAGAGAGTTGCAGTAGTCAAGGCGGGAGATGACCAGTGCTTGGACCAGGAGTTGCGTTGCATCCTTTGTGAGGAAGGTCCGAATCCTGCGGATGTTGTAGAGGGCAAATCTGCAGGATCAGGCCACATCAGTGATGTTGGGGGTGCAGGATAGTTGGTCATCAAGGATTACACCCAGGTTCCTCGCAGTTGACGACAGCAATACTGTGATGCCCTCGACAGTGACCGACAGGTCCATGCAAGGGCAGTCTTTCCCTTGGATGAAGAGGAGTTCAGTTTTATTCAGGTTGAGCTTGAGGTGATGTGCAGTTGTCCAGACAGAGATGTCTGCCAAACATTCCGAGATGCGAGTTGCAATGTGAGTGTCAGAGGTTGGGGGGAAAGACAGGAACAGCTGGGTGTCATCTGCGTAGCAATGGTAGGAGAATCCATGTGATGTAATTACAGAGCCGAGTGATCTGGTGTATAGTGAGAACAGAAGCGGTCCTAATACTGAGCCTTGAGGGACACCCATGTCCAGAGAACAGGGTTTGGACATAGAGCCATTCATAGTGACCTGAAAGGTGCGATTTTTCAGGTATGATGTGAACCAGGTGAGAGCAGACTCGGTTATGCCAAGTTTAGCCAGGGTGGAGAGGAGGATTTGGTTGTTGACTGTGTCGAATGCAGCAGATAAGAGGAGGAGAATGAGAATGGAGGAGTGGGATGAGGCTCTGGGGCCCGTTTCACAAAGCAGGTTCAACAAACTCTGAACCTAACCCTGAACTCTGAGTTGAACAACTCTGAGATGGGAAACTGAGTTTTTGGTTTCAGAACAGCGGTTTTGAATTAGTTCACTCAACTCTGAGTATGTAAACTCTGAGTTACGCGCATGCCTGCCGACTCTACAAAGCCATCATCAATGGAGCTCCGATACTACGATTCACCATGGCAACGGGGAGAGCTCATCCTGAGAAAGCGGAGCACCGTAACTGCAGCAAAGTAGCGATAGTTGGCGTGGCAGACATTTACTGCCCGATCCAATGTGTATAACTGAATGAAACAGTCTATTGATCTAAAGGTAAAAAGTGTTTATTTTCAGAGTTGCACAGCGTCACGGTGGTGTAATGGTTAGCAACGCCGCCCACAGTGCAGGCGACAGCGGTTCAATCCCCGTAAATCACAAAGTAGCGCAACACATACATTTTTATTTTTATTGGGTGTAATCCCCCCAGGCACAGAAAGAAAGTGGCTTCAGTTGAAAATTAAGCATAAGAATATTGGGCAAATACGTTGACTAAGGCATATGATTTTAATCATATTTCACATATTAAACAGTAAATATAAGCAGGTATTTAAACACAGGAATGTACTTAAACATTTCATAAATCTCCCGTTCGCAAAAACACTACCTCTGCAAAGAATCTGGTTGCGGATTATGTCCGCGATATGAAATGTTGAAAATGTCGGAGAATATTGTTTTGATAATATCTAATGTGATTGAAAGGAAAGGTAATCAAAATCCTCTCCCGACGCAAAGCTGCTAGAATCACTTTTATTTCCATATCGATTAGGTTGACGATGAAAGGACGGCACAATTTTTCAGAGTTGGTTCAGATTCCGGAAAAAGGCGGAGACATTTAGGGAGAAACTCACGGTTTGTTGAAGCAAACCTGCTAGCGAGCAGGTTAGTTTCACGGAGCATGTTACCCGGGTAACTGACTCAGATTTATGCTGAACTGGCTTTGTGAAACCGAAAAACCAGAGTTTCCCTCATCTCAGGGTTAACTAACTCAAGGTTTTCACTAAACCTGCTTTGTGAAACAGACCCCTGGCGTCTCTCAGGGACTCAGTCACTCAAGCTTTATTTTCTGACCCTTTTTTTCAAGCTTATCCTGTTTGGATTCTACAATAATGGCTTCTTGACTAGACTTTCATTTACCGGTCACACTTTTCCACTGCCTCTGGTCAATCCAATGTCAAGGAGCTCTTTAGCTAGCAGCCTCCCGTCAGCCGGCAACCAGCAACAAGCTGCCAGCTTTCTGTCACCACCCCACCGGACACTCCCCCCTCTGTATGAATCCATAATCTGGACTTTCTCTACATTACTGAGACATGGCAAAGACCAGAGGAATATTTCTCACCGATGAGACCACACACCGGATACTACATGGAGAAGCCACGCCTCCATGGGCATGGTGGTGGAAAACCGCTGAGGAAGGCTTCTGACCCCTGACCGCTATGACCTATAATCTCTGTCTGTGTTTCTCTGTCTCTCTCTCTACAGGAAGGAGGGAGGAGGTTTCAAGAGGCCATAGCCAGAAAGAAGATCAGATTAGACAGGTAAACCTGTAATCTGTCTGTTCCTGTGAAGAGAACCTACTTTCTAAGACTTCTGTGTGTCAGAAGTGAGTTTATATTGTCAGGTTTAAGGGAAGAGGTCAGGACCCAAAAGCAGACAAAAACAACAACAAAAATCACTGCAACTAACTAAAATGTTCCATGAAGCACTGAGCACACAGGAAAATCCAAGGTAACAGAGGAAACACACACGGGCTGATTGGGAGATGAAAGTTGGGTGGGGAAACATGAGGGCAGGATGAGGGGTGGATGGGGAGAACACCAGGGACCAGGTAAGGCTGACGAGGCTCATCACATACACATGTGAAACAACGGGGAAAGAGCGGGAAGCTGAAACAGGATGTAAAGCAAACATAACACAGAATGAGACTACAAAATAAAACGGGAAGTCAAAAACGCCAAATGTGACACAAGAACCAGAGACTATAAAATAACAGAGCAAAATAAAGAAACAAAAACCTAAGATATGACATGTATGTTATTATCAGTTAATTTACTTAAGTCACTACTAATCGGAGAGATTTAACTTTTCAGGAAGAGCACAACCTACAGAAATGTCCATTTCTTTTTTGTTCAAAATCTTCATGAGCTGAAATCAAAGATCTAATTTTTCTACGTACAAAAAAAGCCTATTTCTCTCAAATGTAAGTTTTAAGTTTAAAAAAATAAATAATAATAAATAAAATAAATAAATATATATATATATATATATAAAGAGTATGTATTAATCATTTCACACAAAAAGGTTATGCTCAGGTTAGTGGTAAAACCAGAGGTGGGTAAAATCTGAATTCTGTGATCAGATTTACATTCACATTTTCATTACATTTAGGGCATTTACTCGTGTCGGTGCGTGTGGTTTGACCAGTGTTTGGAGGTAGATGGGTGCCGTTTCATTGATGGCCTTGAAGGCCAGTGCCATCGTTTTGAATTGGATGCGTGCTGCAACAGGGAGCCAGTGGAGGTCACGGAGGTGGGGGGTCACATGGGAGAATTTGGGTAGATTGAAGTTTGTAGAGCTGTCAGACATCGGCGATATTGAACGGAGGTCCAACCTCCAGATGACTAAACATCAAACACTCTGATCAATTGATCACACACTGTTCTACACTTTAAAAAATGTGTGATTTTAGTATTTTTGTGTATTTTAAATAAACACTTTTTCTGAACAGACATGTCTGCAATGCTTGAAATTAGCGCTGCGGGGAAACCTCAGATGTATACAGTGACGTAATGACGTGGCTCTCTGGGCTCTCTAGCCGGTGGAAACGCAAACAGGTTCTCAGAAGGTTCGCAAGTTGAACCAACTGCGAACCAGCACGGGCACCGGCCCGGTTCCTGAACTAGGTTCGCGTCGGTGGAAAAGGGGTATGAGAGTGCCAAGATGCCACAGGATCTTATGAAGACAAGGTCAAGTTGGTTCCTGGCCCGGTGAGTGGGTGGAGAGGGGGAGAGGGTGAGGCAAAATGTGGAGAAGAAGTCAATGAATTCAGATGAGTGCAGCTTTCCTGGGTGGATGTTGAAGTCACTCATTGATTATGATTATGATAATAATAAAACACAGGACAAAGATTTTAGCCAAATAAGAAAATAATATTTATGAACCCAAGTTGCAAAACATGAACACTGCAAAACCTGAGAAATATAAATTTAAATATAAAATATTTTATTTGTTAAGCGGGGGAGGGGAGTGGCCTAGTGAACCTGAGTGAGTGGAGTCATTGTCACAGACTGAATGCGTCACATTATACAAACCAAAGCAACATTAAAAAGGTGAAGTCTTGCCCTTTGGACTTCCTTTGTAATGGAGGCCTTGTGCTTGTATCTGTAGGTGAGACACTGCAGGATGCTTCACAAATCACCTAATATCATTGTACAAACCGCACCAACGTGGATCGAGCCACTGATCAACAGACAACCTGCCGCTTCCTGGTAGCTGCCACAGCCGGTTGGTCATAGACATACTGTAATACCATAGTCCCATAATGCAGCGGGAACATGTATTTAGGAAGACGTAAACGGCATGTAAACATAAAGGTGGATAAACTCATTTACAGGTATGTAAACCACACTCAGAGGTGCGTAAACGGTGTTAACTGACGATATGCCTGCCCATACCATCACCACACCGCCACCATGGGCCACTCCTGTCACGTCAGCAAACCACTCACCACACCATACTGTCTGCCATCTGCTCGGTACAGTGAAGGATTCACTTGTTGTGTAGTAAAACTGCACTTTTATTCTGAGCATCTTAAAAGACACCTGTGAAATGATCTTGTTGGCTGATCAGCATCTTTATATGAACACCTGTCACCTGGATGGATTATCTCAGCAAAGGAGAAGTGTTCACTGACACAGATTTAAACACATTTGTGGACAAAATTTGAGAGAAATAGGCTTTTGGAGTTCGTAGAATAAGTCTTAGAGCTTTGATTTTAGCTCATAAAAAATTGGAGTAAAAGCAAAAGTATTGCGTTTTATATTTGTGTTCAGTGTAGGTATCACCCGGGTCTCACATTACAATTATCTTTTCAAAAGTGCTTGTAATTGCTCTCCTTTTTGTTGTGTTAGAAAGTACATCATTTCCAACCAGCAGGGAGAGGTCCCTCTGTCTGTGCCTTGGGACCCCAGAAACCAGGTGAGACATGGATCAGGACGTTCATCCAGCTTGTTCCTACATCCATTCCTCTGCATGTGTCTAAAAATAGAAACAAGTGTTAGAGTAAAGTAGTAGCTGTTCAGCAAAACATACCTTAAGAGCAACAGTGCTATGGTCAGAGTGCTATAGGTAAGGTTGTTGTTTTTTTTTTTGGGGGGGGGGGGGGGGGGGGGGGTCATGCAATGTAGAGTCGAGGTGAAGTGGTGAGTCTCGAGCCTTTTTCGGAAGATGGCAAATGACCAGCCGGCCAGCTGAAGTAGAGGAGCGAAGTGCTTGCGTCGGGGCGTGTGGTTTCACCAGTGTTTGAAGGTAGATGGGTGCCGTTCCATTGATGGTCTTGAAGGCCAGTGTCATCGTCTTGAATTGGATGCGGGCTGCAACAGGGAGCCAGTGGAGGTCGCGGAGGAGGGGGGTCACATGGGAGAATTTGGGTAGATTGAAGACGAGGCATGCTGCAGCGTTCTGGATACGCTGCAATGGTTTAGTCGCAGAGGCCGGGAGTCCGGCCAGGAGAGAGTTGCAGTAGTCAAGGCAGGAGATGACCAGTGCTTGGACCAGGAGTTGCGTTGCATCCTTTGTGAGGAAGGTCCGAATCCTGCGGATATTGTAGAGGGCAAATCTGCAGGATTGGGCCACAGCAGTGATGTTGGGGGTGCAGGATAGTTGGTCATCGAGGATTACACCCAGGTTCCTCGCAGTAGAGGAAGGCAATACTGTGATGCCCTTGACAGTGACCGACAGGTCCATGCAAGGTCAGTCTTTCCCTGGGATAAAGAGGAGTTTGGTTTTATTTAGGTTAAGCTTGAGGTGATGTGCAGTTTTCCAGACAACGATGTCTGCCAGACAGTCCGAGATGCGAGTTGTGATGTGAGTGTCAGAGGTTGGGGGAAGAGAGAGGAATAGCTGGGTGTCATCTGCATAACAATGGTAGGAGAATCCATGCAATGTGATAACAGAACCTAGTCATCTGGTGTATAGTGAGAACAGAAGTGGTCCTAATAGTGAGCCTTGAGGGACACCCGTGTCCAGAGAACAGGGTTTGGACATAGAGTCATTCCATGTGACCTGAAAGGTGCGATTTGTCAGGTATGATGTAAACCAGGTGAGAGCAGAGTCAGTGATGCCAAGTTCAGCCAGAGTGGAGAGGAGGATTTGGTGGTTGACTGTGTCGAATGCAGCAGATAGGTCGAGGAGAATGAGAACGGAGGAGTGGGATGAGGCTCTGGCGTCTCGCAGGGACTCGGTCACTGTGAGGAGGGCCGTCTCGGTGGAGTGAGCAGTCCTGAATCCTGTTTGATTAGGGTCAAGGAGGTTGTTCTGTGAGAGATAGGATGACAGTTGGTTGTAGGCAGCACGTTCCAGGGTTTTAGAGAGGAATGAAAGAAGAGATACAGGTCTGTAGCTTCGGATTTCAGCAGCGTCTAGGTGGGTTTTTTAAGGTGGGGCTTCACTGTAGCGGTCTTAAAAGCCGCTGGAATGACACCTGAGGTGAGGGAGAAGTTGATCAGGGTGGTGAGGAATGGCAAGATGTCATGTGAAATGTCTTGGAGAAGAGAGGAGGGAATCGGGTCGAGGGAGCAGGTGGTGGCACGGTTAGATGTAACAAGTGGAACGTCTTCAGAGGTGAGGGGGCTAAAGCTGGTAAGGCCATCAGAATTTAGTGGAGATGTTTTCTGGGAGGGTATAGGAGTGAATGAGGAGCTGATGTCATTTACTTTCTTGGTAAAGTAAGTTGCAAAGTCATCAGCAGTAAGGGAGGAGGAAGGGGGAGGGGTGAGGAGGGAGGACACATGGTCGAGAGGTGGAACACATGTGGCCTGATTAAAAAATACAGGGTACAATATACCCGGTGATTTAAGGTCATCGTAATTTCAGATTATTTTGATTGGTTTTCACTTAAAAGAATGTTCACTAAAAAAAATGATATGTCTTTTCTATAATGCAATAAAAAGTTTTGTAAAATGTGATTATGGGGATAATATTAGGAATTGGGAAGTCTTTGGGCCAGAATGGTCGAATGGCATGAGATTGTCTACACATGTTGAAATAATAATCAGATTTATATGAATAGGTTCTGCACTGAATTATATTTTAGTAGCACTTAAACAGGTTATGTTGACTGATGGGCTTTCAGTTTGGGAAGTGACCAGCAGTGATGTGAATAAGTTTATATTTGTTAACCTAATAGTGTATATTTGTAAACCCAATATACAAACAGTTACGGATGTCATCAACAGTTGTGTACCCGGTGGGGCTTTACTCAACATCACGGTTCAAGTTTTCCAATGAAGACTGCTGGGTGTCATTTCAATGACATCATTGACTTGTTGAAACAGCCCTAAAACAGACATGCAAAAAAACCAAACTGTGCTGCATTCATATGTCAATGTTATGAATTAAGCTGATGACTATATTCAGTCCAGCTCTACTACTAAGCTAATATCTGAAATGAGAAATAGCATAAGATTATTGAGATAGTGTCTTCTGCTCTGTGTGCATGCCTGTGTGATTGCTTGCTCATGCATCTGTATGTGTGTTTCTAGGTGTATCTGAGCTATCACAATGTTTCAGCTCTGAAGGTGATGGCTGCTAGAAACAACTGGCGCCTCAGCTCTGAGAAAGACAAGGTAATCGCTGCACGTTCCTGTGTTTTGTTCCCCCATCCCCCACGAGAAGCCGGATGTTTCATGGGATTATTTGTTGTCAGGTTCGTCTGTACACCTTGGAGCAGAAGTCCATGTTGAGTTTCAGGGTGGAATCAGAGGTGGATGTTCCTGCTCACAGAGCGTTTGCTCTGCTGGCTGAGTTGAGCAACAGGCCGAGCTGGGACACACATTATCAGTAATACACACACACACACACACACACACACACACACAGTGTCGCCAATCACATCACACAATCTGGAAATCAACAGATTATACTATATATATATTATACTATGTTTATACATTATAGTCCTGAAGATTCTTGAAAGCCATATCAGAGTAGTATTTGCATTTGGCCATGACATATCAAGTATATCAAATGATGATGTCACCTATTAACCTATCCAAATATTAGGAGCACTATCCAGCACCCGGGGAGTTGCCAAGGAGGCACACCTCTCAAACTGCAACTATATACACTATATTGCCAAAAGTATTCACTCATCTGCCTTGACTGGCATATGAACTTAAGTGACATCCCATTCTTAGTCCATAGGGTTTGATATGACGCCGGTCCACCCTTTGCAGCTATAACAGCTTCAACTCTTTTAGAAGGCTTTCCACAAGGTTTAGGAGTGTGTTTATGGGACTTTTTGACCATTCTTCCAGAAGTGTGTTTGTGTCACTGATGTTGGACAGGAAGGCCTGGCTCTCAGTCTCCACTCTAATTCATCCCAAAGGTGTTCTATCGGGTTGAGGTCAGGACTCTGTGCAGGCCAGTCCCCTCCACCAAACTTTACACGTGGTACAATGCAGTCAGACAAGTCCTGGCAACCACCAAACCCAGACTCGTCCATCAGATTTCCAGATGGAGAAGCATGATTGGTCCCTCCAGAGAACGTCTCCACTGCTCTAGAGTCCAGTGGCGGCGTGCTTTACACCACTGCATCCGATGCTTTGCATTGCACTTGCTGATGTATGGCTTGGATGCAGCTGATCGCCTCATCGGGGTCTTGACCTGACTCCAGCTCGTCGCCGTAACAGACTTGAGTGGGCAAATGCTCACATTCGATGGCGTCTGGCACGTTGGAGAGGTGTTCTCTTCACGGATGAATCTCGGTTTACATTGTTCAGGGCAGATGGCAGACAGCGTGTGTGGCGTCGTGTGGGTGAGCGCTTTGCTGATGTCAATGTTGTGGATCGAGTGGCCCATGGTGGTGGTGGGGTTATGGTATGGGCAGGCATCTGTTATGGACGAAGAACACAGGTGCATTTTATTGATGGCATTTTGAATGCACAGAGATACCGTGATGAGATCCTGATCTCAATCTGTACACAATTCTTGGAAGCTGAAAATGTCCCAGTTCTTGCATGGCCAGCATACTCACCGGACATGTCACCCATTGAGCATGTTTGGGATGTGCTTGACCGGCGTATACGACAGCGTGTACCAGTTCCCACTAATATCCAGCAACTTCGCACAGCCATTGAAGAGGAGTGGACCAACATTCCACAGGCCACAATTGACAATCTGATAAACTCTATGCAAAGAAGATATGTTGCACTGCATGAGGCAAATGGTGGTCACACCAGATCCCCAGACCCCCAATAAAGCAAAAAAATGCACATTTCAGGGTGGCCTGAACAGTCTAAGGCACACCTGTGCACTAATAATGATGTCAGATCAGCATCTTGCTGATCTGACATCATCTGACATCTGACATTATTAATCCATCCCACCTGTGAGGTGGGATGGATTATCTCAGCAAAGCAGAAGTGCTCACTATCACACATTTAGACTGATAGTTGAACAATGTTTGAGAGAAATGGTAATATTGTGTATCTGGAATGAATTTTAGATCTTTAAGTAATCTCATGAAAAATCGGAGCAAAAACAAAAGTGTTGCGTTTAGATTTTTGTTGAGTGTATATACACACACACACACATCCTATCACAGTTTACGGTGGAGGTGGGGAGCTGTTGACTTCGACTGGGGATATCGTCGGGCGGTGGAAGGAATACTTCGAGGATCTCCTCAATCCCACTGACACGTCTTCCATTGAGGAAGCAGAGGCTGGAGACTCGGAGGTTCATCCACCCATTACCCGGGCTGAAGTCACCGAGGTAGTTAAGAAGCTCCCCGGTGGCAAGGCACCGGGGGTGGATGAGATCTGCCCTGAGTACCTCAAGTCTCTGGATGTTGTGGGGCTGTCTTGGTTGACACGTCTCTGCAACATTGCGTGGCAGTCGGGGACAGTGCCTCTGGAGTGGCAGACCGGGGTGGTGGTCCCTCTATTCAAAAAGGGGGACCGGAGGGTGTGTTCCAACTATCGGGGGATCACACTTCTCAGCCTCCCCGGGAAAGTCTATTCCAGGGTACTGGAGAGGAGAATTCGGCCGATAGTCAAACCTCGGAATCAGGAGGAACAATGCGGTTTTTGTCCTGGCCGTGGAACACTGGACCAGCTCTATACCCTCCACAGGGTGCTCGAGGGTTCATGGGAGTTTGCCCAAGCAGTCCACATGTGTTTTGTGGACTTGGAGAAGGCATCGACCGTGTCCCTTGTGGCATTCTGTGGGAGGTACTTCGGGAGTACGGGGTCGGGGGCCCTCTGCTAAGGGCTGTTCGGTCCGGAGCAGGAGCTTGGTTCGCATTGCCGGCAGTAAGTCAGACCTGTTCCAGGTGCATGTTGGACTCCGGCAGGGCTGCCCTTTGTCAACGGTTCTGTTCATTATTTTTATGGACAGGATTTCTAGGCGCAGCCTTGGGCCGGAGGGGATTTGGTTCTGGAGCCACTGGATTTCATCCCTGCTCTTTGTGGATGATGTGGTCTTGTTGGCTCCTTTGAGCCAGGACCTCCAGCATGTCCTGGGGTGGTTTGCAGCCGAGTGTGAAGCAGCCGGGATGAGGATTAGCACCTCCAAATCTGAGGCCATGGTTCTCGACTGGAAAAAGGTGGCTTGCTCCCTCCAGGTCGGGGGGGAGTTCCTGCCTCAAGTGGAGGAGTTTAAGTATCTTGGGGTCTTGTTCACAAGTGAGGGAAGGATGGAACGTGAGATTGACAGGCAGATCGGTGCAGCGTCTGCAGTAATGCGGTCGTTGTATCAGTCCGTTGTGGTGAAGAGAGAGCTGAGCCTGAAAGGCGAAGCTCTCGATTTACCGGTCAATCTACGTTCCTACCCTCACCTATGGTCATGAACTTTGGGTCTCTCGACCGAAAGAATAAGATCCCGGATACAAGCGGCCGAAATTAGCTTCCTCCGCGGGGTGGCGGGGCGCTCCCTTAGAGATAGGGTGAGGAGCTCTGTCACACGGGAGGAGCTCGGAGTAGAGGCGCTGCTCCTCCACATCGAGAGGAGCCAGTTGAGGTGGCTCGGGCATCTGTATCGGATGCCCCCTGGACGCCTCCCTCGGGAGGTGTTCCAGGCGTGCCCCACTGGCAGGAGACCCCGAGGAAGAACCAGGACATGCTGGAGTGACTATGTCACCCGACTGGCCTGGGAACGCCTTGGGGTCCTCCCGGAGGAGCCAGGGAAAGTGTCCGGGGAGAGGGAAGTCTGGGCGTCCATGCTCAGGCAGCCCTCGCGACCCGGTCCCGGATAAGCTGAAGAAAATGGATGGATGGATCCTATCACAGTACCAGGATCTCTCTCTCTATATATATATATATATATATATATATATATATATTAGGGCTGTCAAAGTTAACGCGTTAATAACATCGTTATCATTTTTTTAACGTGCGATTAACGCTCGGTATTTAAAAAAAAAAAAAAAAAAAAAAAATGCGCATTGTATGATTTATGGCCGTCGGTGGCACCTGTAGTCTTCATCCAGAGGGAAGGTGCATGTCCACAGGCAGCGGTGTTTCCCCGCGTCCCATTCATTGTCTATGTGAAAAGCCGTGCAATGCATTCTGGTAGCGTCGCGGCGAATGTCGAGAGACGGCGCGCACGTACCTTGTAGGTGCGTGTCCACAGGGGCGATTTGTGAACGGCAAATTCACCTTCAAAAGACTGCCGGATGGTTCAGTCGATAAGACCGAAGTCATCTGCGCGTACTGTGGGTAAGAAATGAGCTACCATAGAAGTACGTCCAGTCTGAGATATCACTTGCAAGCCAATGCACTTATATCCTAACTGTACTTCTCTCCTGTTACACTATCTCCTGTGACATGTTCACTTTAATTGTTTGTGATATATTCTTATAACCCTGTTTTGATCCCATGTTTTGGTAAGGGGATATTTGAAGTGTTAAATAAACATTTTTATAAATCAAGTATATTTGCCCTTATGTTGTTAAAAGTATTAAGAATATGAAAAAAATACATTAATGTACATTTAGAAGAAAAAAAATGTGCCAAAAAATGCGATTAATTTGCGATTAATTGCGAGTTAACTATGGACAAAATGCGATTAATCGCGATTAAAAAAATCAATCTTTTGACAGCCCTAATATATATATACACATCCTATCACAGTACCAGGATATATCTATATATATATATATATATATATACATCCTATCACAGTACCACGCTGGAGTTCACTGAGCTCCTGAGAGCGACCCATTCTTTTACATGTTTGTAGAAACAGTCTGCATGCCTAGTTTTTATACACCTGTGGCCATGGAAGTGATTGAACACCTGATTTATATTATTTGGATGGGTGAGTGAATACTTTTGGCAATATAGTGTATCAATCTTCTCATCTAACTTCTGGCAACAATGTGAGTAATTTCACAAAATGTGGAGCTATCTCTTTTAGAAAAGTTTGAAATATTCTTTCACTTTATTTCCAATAAACTACATTTCTACCAACATCCTCATCAGTGGTATGTCTGTGTGTCCTTTCAGGAAATGTGAGCTGATTCACCGGGTGGATGATGATGACTTCCTGTATAGGGTGGTGACCCCAGCCGTGGGACACGGTGCTGTAGGTTCCCCAATGTCAGAAGGGGTTCTCCAGGACTTCATCTTGTTGGCTTCTAAGAGGCAGCCGTGTGGCATCGGGTCGGTAGAGCGATCGTCTGGAAAGTTTGAATGACACACTCTTTCTATCCTTCAGGATTTACTTTTTTTGATTTTGTTTTTTTTTGTTTTTGTTTTTTTTATCACCTCAGAGATCCCTACGTCATTGCACTGCGTTCAGTGTCTCTGCCCACTCACCCTCCCACTGAAGGGTTTAAGAGAGGAGAGGTTCTGTGTGCTGGATTTACCATTCTGGAGGCCAAAAACAACATGTCGCTGGTGAGAAAATAGCAATTTTACATTACACATATACATGATAATGATATATTTAAATGCAGATTTATTTGATGCTGATACATTTCTTAACCTATGCTTAATGTAGAAATTAATATATATAACAAATTAAAATAAACCAACTCTATAAAAGGGCTTTCTTCCATACGTTGCTGAATCAAGTATGGAGGGAACTAATATATCCGTCTGTGGCTCTACAATAGTAATTAAATTACATTTTTATAGGTCCAAAACACAAATCCTAAATTATGACTGAGAGGCAGGATGAGACTAGGATTTAAAGACAGGGGGGAGAACTGTAGTTCTCAACCAGTGAAGAAGTCCAGCTATTAACACGTTAAAAGCAACACACATGGTCTTCTTCCATCCTCCTCTGTTGATACCATATCTAATTCCTCTCTCCATTAGATAAGTTGCAGGTCTTAATAATGGACTTTAATTACAACAGTTACTGGACTTGCTCAGTAATGTTAACTGTGCTAGCATCCTCATCATCAGCATGTAATCCCACCAGCTGAGTGGCATGACAAATACCAACACCCCCCTGCTGCCGCTGTACTTAGTCGTTGTGCTACATATCTTATAAATAGCCAGGCTTTTGTCCAATTGTTCTTCCTTCCTATAAAATAAATTCCAAATTATGGTTTTAGATTTGATGACATACTGTGAACCTTTTGAGCGCAGATGTGGTCAGACAAGCAATGCTACGTTGACATAACTCTTGTAGAAGGTTTGTAAGTTGTATGCAGGGCCGCCCCTGCCTACACGCAGATCACGCACAATGCGTAGGGCCCCGCGATCCAATAGGGGCCCCGTTTTGCACAAAGGACGCGCATATGCACAGCCGTGGGGCGCGCTACTAGATCAGCTGTCAGCGCGAGGCAGGAGAAGAGAGAGAAGAGACCTTTTTTTTTTTTTTGTAATCTGACACCACACGCGCCGTCACTGCAATGATTGACAGCAATGATCTGACCAATCACTGGTCAGATGCACATACGCTGCAGGCACTTGTCAAATAGCTGCAGGTGAAGACGTGATGGCTTCGAAAAGAACCTACGAGTCAGGCGCAAGCAAGAGGGGAAAAAAGCAAAACAAGAGGAAACTCGTGCTTCTCTCGAAGGTTTGTTGAAGTTAGTGCTGGGCCGTAGTAACGGCGCCGTTAACGCCGGTATTACGCTGTTTATAGTGTTAACGGACATTAACGGCGCCGTTAACGCCGATAATTAACGACGCCGTTGATGTCCGTTAACGCTGTTAACGGCCCAGCACTAGTAAAAATGTAAAACTCTGTGGCAAGCAAGCACTAAACCTCCATGCTCAACATGCTTGTTTTGCACTCTTTCAGTGCCTGAAAGACTCAAAGGTCTGACTGTAAGTTTTTTGTAGACACAAGTTGAAGTCACTGTTAACTTTTAGTTGTTCTTTGTGACTCAGATTTATTTATTATATTCAGTGTGACATTATTTTTCCTGCCTGTTAATTTACTTTGAAGTTACGTTTACATTTTACTCACTCTTTGTGAGTCAGCTTTATTTATTTATTTAATGGGCTTTATATGCACAGCTCCACTACTTCCTGAAATAAGCCAGCTTGTTTATTTCCTGTCTTACATTATTGGACAAACTGATTAATCCAGGTGTGCCTGACCATTGTTGTGAGGTCAGACACACCTGGATTAATCAATTTGTTCTTACTAATAAAGGTTGTCAAGTTCAATGGCATTTCATTATACTGTCGTTTTGTACCTAATATACATTTGGGATTTGGTAGGGTCGGATGGCGTTGGGGTGGTGGGGGGGGGGGGGGGGGGGCGAAGAAATTTTTTCGCTTAGGGCCCCATTTTGGTCAGGGGCGGCCCTGGTTGTATGTTCACAAATAATCTTCTCAGACAATATTCTTTTGGTCTTTTTCCAGATCTGTTACTATAACCAGGCTTCTCCAGAGGTGCTCCCCTACATCTCCACAGATATTGCTGGCCTCTCCTCCACTTTCTACCAAACCTTCTGCTCCTGCAGCCAATACCTAACCAGGAGCAAACTGCAAACGGGTCAATACCAGGCCACGGATTCAGGCAGTCCCAGCTGTGATTCTAACCAACTCTCCATGGCCCTCCACAGAACACAGTTGTAGACCAAGTTAGGTCAAGCTGCTTTTTATACAGTGATCAAGCCCCGTCCCTTCCTGTGTTCCCCATGGGACCATTTCACAAAAAGTATGTACGTCAGTCAACAGTGAGAGGAAAATATTGTTTGATTCTGTTTGAAATTTTTGTCAATTTAAAAGATCGTTTTACATTTCAAAAAGGTCTCATTTCGTTGTAAAACTAGTGTGGTAAGTCTCTCTCTCTGTGTGTTGGGTACCAGGATGTAACGTTACTATAACAACAGGTCTCTCTGTGTGTTGGGTACCATGATGCAACAGGTTTCCTCCTTCTTTCTCTTCCTGCTGATAAAAAGAGTCGCTGGATAAAACAAGTCATCTAAGATAACTTTACATTAGTGATGGAACATAGCGAGCCACCCAACGGCCTTGTTGGTGACATACATTGTGGGAGACGCAATATGTAGTTCACTGAGTGGTTCCACACCAAACTAAACTGACAAACCTACTTTTCTGGACTTGAACAAATAATTTTTAAACATGTGTAAATCATTGTACAATTAAACAAGGATTTGCCTCTCAAGGTTGATAACCGTACATATATTTTCCAAAATAAGGGGAACACTGGAATGGGCTGGACTTCGCCTTTCTGCAACATGGTACTATTAACACTGTCCCAAGTGTTAAAAAAATCTAACTTGGTCTGGGCTTTTTTTTTAAGTGAAGATATTTGATATACAATCTAAAGATCAAAATGAAGTGTGTAAAGAAAAAACTTTGCCTTAGACACTTAAATGCGTCAAACCCAGGCTCAATCAATATTAATTATTGTGTTGACACAATTGCAGATGCAAGGTAGTAGTTCATTTACTTCTAAATCTTACCAGCTGTGAGGTTTATAGGAAATGCAGGTTTCACTTTTACAAACACTAACAGTGGCATTAAGTTCCTTTTAAAAATGTGTTTGATGTATGTACGGTGTCCTTGAGTGACCAGAAAGGCACCTTTAAATAAAATGTATTATTATTATTAAGTGGTGAGAGAATCATCTCCATTTGCTTCCTGCAGTCACAAGATCTGTATTTTGAAAAAAAATTGATGATTCATTGAATGCTTTTGTAGGACATTTGATACAAAATTTTTAACTTGAATGTTTGCTTTGTGTTTTCAACTGTCAACTTCACAACAAGTAATCCTTAACCAATAAGAGAGATACCTTTCACCACACTTGATTTAATATGATCCTCCAGAAGATGAGCCGCTAAGAAGAATAGGTATACGGGAGGTGGGGCATCCCTGCCTAATGCCTCTAGATAAGTTACATCTAGGGGAAGTACCACCTACCAGTATATTAGAGCTATTACTTAACTTATAGAGAGTTTTAATAGCTGTAGAAAAATAATTACCGAAGCCAAATTACTTTAAAGATTGAAATCTTAACAGACATGAATTGACAGAATGATGCATCAGTGAGCAGCGATGGGTTAAGTCTCCAGTTATATATCTGTTTCTTATGAGTACTATCAAGGACCACTGAGGTTGGAGAAAGGACAGATAATAAATTATTGTGATATTTAGAAGTAACCATGTTTGATATCAATTTAGAGTCAAGCAAGAAATCATCTATTCTTGAAAAATACTTCTACACTTGTGAAAAAAATAAGAATGATCTCTGTAAGTGGGATGTCCCAGTCTCGAATATCGTCTAGATTAGTGGAAGACATTAAGTTCTTCCAAAGCGTGGAGGAGGAAGGGGATGGGCTCATCGGGGCAGATCTGTCCAAGCAGTTATCAAGCACACCGTTAAAATCACCACCTGTTTATCAGATGTGTATCAGAAAGATCGGGCAGTAAATTAAATATCTTATGGGAAAAGGCTGGATCGTCAAACTTTGGTCCATACACATTTAGGAGTATAACATGAAATGAATAAATACAACCAGTTATATATATCATCAGATTTTAAATGAGTAAAAAAAATGTTGCTCATTTGAGTCCATGATATATACATATATACACTGCTCACAAAAATAAAGGGAACACCACATGCTAGTTCTCAATGAATAACATATTCCAGTTGGAAATCTTTATTCATTACAAAGTGCAATGCGTTGACAACAAAACAACATAAGGATTGTTAAAAGACTATTGTTTGGAAAGGATATTCAGCTTTGGGGAATGTTCCTCGTCTCATTCTTCCTTGCAAGTTGTGCTTGGAGCAAATCAAATAGGATGCACAAACAATTTTTTAGAGTGATTTTGGAATCCATATGTTAACATCCCTCCTGTTGAGACATGGTAATTCCATGGCTCAAAATAGCCACAAATCTATAGAGTTTTTGTTAGGATGGATGGGCTATCAGCTACACAAATGTAATCTGAACCCTGTCCCTCTGTTGCTGCGCGTTTACAGACTGCAACTGCTTTAGTTAGGAGAATAGCATCCAATAAAGTTAGTATCAAATGTGTTGAATAGCTTTGCCTGTAGATGTTACCATTCCTCTGTTTTTCCACTGTTGGTAGAAAACATGCAGTGTAGAGAATGCATACTGGCTATCTGTGTAGACTGTGATAGCTTTCCCTTCCCCCAATCTACATGCCTCCATCAAAGCTAACTAACTCTGCTGCCTGTGCTGAGAAATGTGATGACAAAGGTGAGGATTTCAGCACCCTCCCCTGTGTCACCACCGCACACTACTGGCATTCGTGCCATCTGGAGATTGTTCTGCCTCTTGTGTCCAAGTAATATTATCCCCGGCTGCCATAGGTTGATCATAGATGACACCCTGCAGTGGTTGTGCTAATTCAGCATAATTATCAATCCATTGCCTGCAAAAGCCTGTCATGCCTAAGAATGACATAATTTGCTTTTTTGTGACCTTGTTCAGCTAAAAACTTCAGCAGCACCAGAGTGTCTATTTTACAGTCAGCTTGAGTTTTTGAAGCCATCAGAATATCATCAACATACAATAGAATTTTGGTGGGTTAAATTTGGCTAAATTTGATGACATCACCTGTGTGCTGTGTGTGTGTGTGTCTCAGCATGACCTGTCCGTTGAGATAGCCACGCAGGTGATGATTCTCGGCACCGGGGAGATGAGTCTTGATGCTGTCTGAGTCCTCTGCCTCTTGCACCTCCTCCTCGTCCTCCTCCGGACCTGCAGCCTCTCACCCAATGTCCAGTTTTAGCAAACATTGTTCCTGTCTCTCGATCTGCTCCCCTCACGCCCCCTCCCTCTTTCTCCTCCTCTCCGCCATCCACCCCGCTTTCTCGGTGCACTCTCTCGGTAAAACACATTGCAATCACTCCTCCAATCATCACCATCAAGACAAAGTAGTCACTTATCTCCTCCTTTCCCTTGTTTCTGTGTATGTGATGGAATAAGAGGATTAAATGTCTTACCGCTACGGGTTTTACCCCCTTGTTCTGCGTCCCATGGGTGCCCTGGTATTTGCGGAGCGGAGGCTTCTGGCGGTTCGGAGGAGGCTGGAACATGTGCCGGCCTGGGGTGGATGAGGCTGATCCAGGGTAGGGGGAGGGACAGGGGTCGGACCCAGAGGGACCTCGTCATCATCTCTCTGTTGTTCTCGGCAGAGAATAAAGAACAGGACAAAGATTAGAACTTGTCTGTTTGTGTGCTTCTTTTTCATTTCTGTCCTGCATACACTTTACATCTCCTCTATACTCCGTGTTCCGGCCGCAACACGAATGGCTGTTACCCATCATATTTTATTTATATCTAGTTCACTTTATTCTATTTTATTCTATATAGGTTGTATATATATTCACAAAAAAAAATAAAAATAAAAAAACATACACTGCAAAAACTCACAAATATAATACAAACGTACACAGCAAAAAACTAATGTTTGTCTTACCTGAGTGATAGCGCTTTTCCTTTTTTTGTTAGGCGGCCTGGTGGATCAAAGTAGTTTACGTCGTTCCAAAGACGTGTTTACTGGCCTCACGACCCAGTACTTTGAGGCAGGGATCAAAGTAGGTCTCGTCGTTCCAAAGACGTACACCTTATACTGTTCTCAGACCCAGTACTCCGAGGTGCTTGTTTGACCTCAGATTTTTACTGACTTAGCAAGACTCCCTCCAAAACAAAACTACCCGATAGGAGAATCCCTCCTCTCCTTTTTTTGTAACTGGTCGTCAACACAGTTCTCTGTGTCTTGCTAAATGAGTAGAAAACCTTTTCATCCGATCTGGTAAAACCCTTTCTTGGCAAGTTGAGAATCCTGGATTGCTTCGTTGCTTCTCAGGCCATAGCCCCCGGACTTTAAACCGAGCAATCCTAGACAGCTTTGCGGCGCTTTTCGGGTCTCCCACCCCCTCAACGCTTTTCGGACCTAAGCCCCCGGACTTTAAACCCCACGCTTTTCGGACCGTAGCCCCCGGACTTTAAACCTGGCTGTCTATTACTGGCACCAAACGCAGTCTTCGAGATCCTAGATCTCGGTAGTTTTACCAAATGGTGAAAACAACCCTCACTCAGGAATTTTTATGTTGGCCCGATTTGTTTTTGATGCCTCAGATTCCTCCTTCGTTCGGACCCTGTCACTGCTCTCCTCTCCAGCCGGGCCCGCCTTGCAAGTGTTCAGGTCCAGTAGTTGGAGAAGAGAAACAGATATTGGGCGCCAAAATGTTAAAAGAATTTTCTCGTAAACGAATAAATTCACCCAAGGAGGAGATCGGAGACATAAGTAAAGTCGACGTCTGACTTTAATCTTGTACAAGAGGAGCAGTTACAATGCAACAACGTGTGAGGATGCTACAGAGGAAGTGCTCAAATCACTGTTGTGACTTGAGTCTTTTAAAGGCACAGGAGATGAACGCGTCATTGACAGTTAACCTTCATGTAGAACTAGACATCATGACTACCAGGCCTCTGATAACATTTAGGTCAGCAATGGGGAGACTAAAGTAATAAACAGTTCAACACATAAAGCTGTAACCTGAACAAAGAAAACTTTAAGACATGAGGTTATACAAAATTCTTATAACAAGGATGATTAATGAAATCAAAATCCTCATCTTATGGAGGTCTCGATTCAGAATCATACCGAAAATCAAAGTGGAAAATCAGATCGCAGGCTGATCCAACTTTGGTAGAGATTTTTCAAGACATGTCGATATGATCCTCAGTAGTGCGTCTGCCGTACGCCTGGGCATGCTCCTTATGAGACGACGGATGGTCTCCTGAGGGATCTCCTCCCAGACCTGGACCGGCGCAGCAGTCAACTCCTGGACAGTCTGTGGTGCGACATGGCGTTGATGGATGGAACGAGACATGATGTCCCAGATTTGCTCAATAGGATTCAGGTCTGGGGAACGGGCAGGCCACTCCATAACATCAATGCCTTCGTCATGCAGGAACTGCTGACACACTCCAGCCATATGAGGCCTAGCATTGTCAAATCAAATCAAATCAAACTTTATTTATATGGCACTTTTCATACATATAGTAGCACAAAGTGCCTCACAAAAAATAAAAGCGAACAAAACAAAAACAAAACAAGATGTGAGCAACAAAGAACCCCACGAAACCAAAACCTCCCACCCCCACAAATATATAGACAGAGATACACAGAGACATACACACCCACACACATAAACATACACACACAAATACACACCCAACACATAAACATACACACACAAATACACACCCACACACATAAACATACACACACAAATACACACCCACACAAACACTAACTGTTGCTGAGGAGACATGGCTGGGCATCGAGATCTGAGGTGAGGAAGAAGCTACCTTTGGGGGCCGTACACACCGCGAGGAATCATGGTCCATGCCTGCAGGGGGCGCCGCCACAGGGACCACCCCAGCCCAGGCAGACAGGAGGCTCCACACCACGGTGTAGAGCTCTTCAACCACCCGGGCCAGGGCTGTCCACGGGACAGCACCCCCAACGTTGGACCAGAAACAACTCCCGGTGTTGTAGGCCCCCAGGAGGAAACACTGGAAAACCGAGGGGCTAAAACAGTAAAATAAGGTAAAAGGTAGAAGCTAAAATCTGAGGGAATAAAACAATAAAACAACAAAAACAGTAAAATTCATAAAGATGTATAAAATTAAGTAAAATAGACCCAATAAATAAAACAATAAAAATATATAAAACAGTAAAGCAGGATAAGATAAAATAGATAATATAAATAGAATAATAATAAAAAATGTAAGAAGCATAGAAGGAATTAAACAAGTCAGTTAAAAGCTTGATTAAAAAGGTGGGTCTTGAGCCTCTTTTTAAAAACATCAACATTCTCTGCGGCCCTGAGGTTCTCCGGCAGGCTGTTCCACAATCGGGGGCCATGGTAACTGAATGCCGCCTCCCCGTGTGTTTTAGTTCTGACTTGTGGTATGGTTAAAAGGCCAGCACCGGAGGACCTCAGGGTCCGCGAGGGTTGATAGGGTAAAAGTGTTGCAGATAAATAAGAAGGCCCGAGACCATTAAGACATTTAAAAACTAGTAAAAGAACCTTAAAATCGATCCTGAAGCGCACAGGGAGCCAATGCAGCGATTTTAAAACTGGTGTAATGTGCTCCCGCCCTCTGGTCCTCGTCAGCACGCGTGCGGCTGAGTTCTGTAGTAGTTGTAAATTGTACATGTTCTTTTTGGGAAGACCAGAGAGCAGGGCATTACAATAATCTAAACGACATGAGATAAAAGCATGCATCAGCACCTCTGTGCTGGCCTGAGAGAGAAACGGGCGGACTCTGGCTATATTCTTAAGATGGTAAAAACCTATCTTTGTTATGTTTTTGATGTGTGGAATAAAAGTGAGCTCAGAGTCAAAAATCACACCCAGATTCTTTATAGATTTTGAGGGTTTAAAATCCTGTAACTTTGGTAAAAGTTTCTCTCTCTGGCCTTCAGGACCAATGACTAAAACCTCTGTTTTGTCCTGGTTGAGCTGTAGGAAGTTTGCTGCCATCCATGACTTGATGTCTACAATGCAGTTAAAAAGGGCATCAATTGGCCCTGTGTCATCAGGAGACACAGCCATGTACAGTTGCGTATCGTCAGCATAGCTATGAAAGCTGATGCCGTGTCTCCTGATGACGTCCCCAAGGGGAAGCATGTACAGATTAAAAAGAGTTGGACCTAAAATTGACCCTTGGGGAACCCCACACTTTATCTTATGGGTTTCTGAGGAACATGTATCCATACTTACAAAGAAACTTCGATCAGTAAGGTAGGACGTGAACCAGTTAAAAACAGTACCAGAGAGGCCGACCAGGTTCCTCAGTCTATTTAATAAAATGTGATGGTCTACTGTATCGAAGGCGGCGGTTAGATCCAGTAGTACCAGGACTGTGAGTTTATGATTATCTAAATTACACCTGATGTCATTTAAAATCTTTAAAAGTGCTGTCTCTGTACTGTGGTTCCTCCTAAAACCAGACTGATGAGTCTCTAAAATATGGTTTGAGTTTAAGAAATCATTTACTTGATTAAAAACAAGTTTTTCCAAAATTTTACTTAAAAATGGTAAGTTGGATACAGGCCGGTAGTTATTTAAGACATTGGGGTCTAAATCACTCTTCTTCAGAAGAGGCTTCACCACCGCCGTTTTAAAGGAGGTGGGGAAGACACCCGTCTGAAGAGAGCAATTCACCAAATACAACAGCTGTTCCTCAAAGAATCCATAGAGTGTTTTAAAAAACAGTGTGGGAATTGGATCTAAAAGGCAGGTTGTGGGCTTTACCTGGGAGAAAACTCGACCAAGTGTCCTCACATCAACCAGGGCAAAACTCTCCAGTGTTTCCTCCGGTAAAAGCAATGATCCAGGTGTTAAAAGCTGTTGGGATAAAAGACTGGATCTGATGTCATCGATTTTTCTTCTGAAGTGGTCTGCAAAGTCCTCGCAAAGGACGTTATCTGGTGTCTTAGAGGATTTTTTAAAATTTGTGTTTGTTAAAAGATCGATTGTGGAGAATAAAAATTTGGGGTTATTTTTATGATCAGTGATCAATTTTTGGAAGTGGGAGATTCTTGCTTGTTTGACTGCGTTATTGTAAATTTTGAGGTGTTGACGTAAAATTTCATAGTGAACAGTTAACTTGCATTTCCTCCATCTCCTTTCAGCACTCCTGCATTCCCTTTTGAGTTTTTTAATGTCCTCGGTTCTCCATGGTGGTGTAGGTCTTGTTTTAATTGTTTTAATAAAAGGTGGAGCCACTGAGTCCAGTGTTGACTTTATCTTATTGTTAAAATTGTCAGTGATAAAATCGCAGGGTGCTGGTTAAATATCGGCAGGAGTGCTTTGTAATATCTGAATAAAATTTGCAGCCACTTCAGAAGTTAGGTAGCGTTTCCTCACTGTTCTCACCGGGGCCTCCCGCTGATTAAAACTGGTGATTGTAAAAAACACACAAAAGTGGTCAGATACAGCCAGGTCCACAACAGAGGGCGCACCAATGGACAGGCCATAAGATATAACCAGGTCCAAGGTGCGCCCTCTGCTGTGGGTCGACTGCGTCACATGTTGCTTAAAGTCAAGGCAGTGTAGAAGGTTTAAAAAGTCTCTAGACAGTGAGTCTGAGGAGATGTCCACGTGTAAATTAAAATCACCGGTTATTAAAATTCTGTTAAAAGTGGTATGAATAATTGATAAAAGTTCTGAAAATTCCCTGATGAATGAAGTGGAGTACTGGGGTGGTCGGTAGACTGTTATACAGAGAATAGGTGGGCTGCTAAAAACGAAGGCATGGTACTCAAATGAAGAGTAACTGTTAAAAACTACTTCGTTAGTGTTCATATTGTTCTTTGTAATTGAAGCAGTGCCGCCCCCTCTTCTGCACCCCCTAGTTGAAAATAAAAAGTTAAAATTCGGTGGGGAAGCCTCAGTGAGAACAACAGGTGCATCAGTGCCAAGCCATGTCTCCGTAAGGAAAATGCTGTCCAGGTTATTGTCTAAAATTATATCATTTATGATAAAAGACTTGTTTAAAAGAGAGCGCACATTCAGCACAGCCAATTTAACGTCTGTGCTGAACGTGCGCTCATCGCGTTTTCCAATCGGAATGTTAAAAACACAGTTTGATCTAAAAACAGTCCTGGGTTTCAATCGTCTATGTGAGATGATGGTTGGGATGGTACTGTCCTGTGCCACTGGGGTCACTGAGGGAGGGGCGTGTATGAGCGGCGAAGAAGACTTGTCGGGGACCGGGGGGGCGTGGCAAGTCAGCAGTCACGCACGTGTGTCAGATTGGACAGCATAGAGGATATTGTCTGTTAAAATGTTGCTACCTAGCCAGCTCGGATGAACCCCGTCAGCTCTAAAAAGGGAGGAACGATTCCAGAACAGATTAAAATTGTCGATAAAACCTAAGTTGTGGGCAGTGCAGGAGGACTGGAGCCATGTGTTGAGGCTGAGGATTCTGCTAAAACGTTCTACTCCGCGGGCCAGAGTTGGAATCGGACCGGACTTTCCACAGTTTGTTAAAAACCTAAAAAGATCTTTAAAATCAGTTTTGGTCAGCTCGGACTGCTTTCTACCTGCATCATTTGATCCAACGTGCACTATGACACGTTGGATGGAGGGCCCGAGAGAGTTCAGCAGTGCTGGGAGTTTGTCCAGTATGCCGGGGACGGTGGCTCCGGGAAAACAATGCGTTGCGGCATTGAAGAAACAGATGTTTTTAATTATTGAGTCTCCAATTATTAATGTGGTGGGCGAAAAAAGGGGGCGGGGGGGTGACGGTTTCTGGCTCACCTGGCAGCCAGTGGCATCGGAGGTTGGAGTGTGATTCCCCGCCGGGTCCGGGCGAGGAAACCGACCGGAGCGGCGGAGCACAGCCTCCTTCAGGATCTTGCGCCGGGCGGAGGAGGTCCGGTTCGAAGGCCTCTGAGGTGGCTCCCCTGTGAATTCCCCAGCCACCCGGGCCTCATCATCGCGGCTCCACACCGGCGAGGCAACGGGGTCCTCAGGTAGTACAGGTGTGCCCCGGTCCAAGAGAGGAGGAGGCGCGGAGAGAACCGCTGGGTCGGCAGGCGTTGCTGCTGGGTCTTGGACCAGGAGAGGAGGCGCGGGGCCATCAGCTGGGAGGACCGGGTCGTCATTGGCCAGAGGAGTGTAGAGGTTGGAGAGGTTAACGGGGGGCGGAGAGACAGACCCGGCCGAGCCTCTCTTACGTCCCCGGACTGCTACCTCAGCCCAGGTTAGCCCATGATTTGGGGTTGAGCAGGAGGGCCGGCAACCGGTGGATGGATCCCACACTACTGTATCCTGCAGGGTTGTGGTGGATTGTTTTTTGGGATGGTCGGCAGCTAAAAAACTGGTCAGTACAGGAAGACGGGAGGAGAAGCTAGTCAGCAGTGAGTCCTTTTTCTGTAGTTCGTCTGAGAGCCGACGGATGTCCTCCTCAAGGTCTGTTATCTTTTTATACGCCTTTTTTAAAAGCTCACCGTCTCCACAGGGCATGGCAGGCATAGTTGCCAGGGCCTCAGCTTCCGCAGCAGCAGACGGAGAGAGCGGTTCTTGATTGAGATCCTGCCTTCCGGTCATTAAAATATGCAAGCCTGATAAAAAAGCGTGGTATAAAAAACGAACTAAAAAAATAAATAAATTAAAAAATAAAAAATAAAAAAATAAAAATGGATAAGAGTAGCAAGGATAAAAGAAACTAAAAGGGGAGCAGTTTCCCCTGGCGTCCAAACAAAACGGCGCACAGGCGCAGGAAATGTGCGTCACCTGTCACCTGTCACCTGACAGGTGACAGGTGACAGGTGACGTCATGCATTGGAAGGAACCTAGGGCCCACTGCACCAGCATATGGTCTCACAATGGTTCTGAGGATCTTATCCTAGTAGCTAATGGCAGTCAAAGAAATGCCTCCCCAGACCATCACTGACCCACCGCCAAACTGGTCATGCTGGAGGATGTTGCAGGCAGCAAAACGTTCTCTGTGGCGTCGCCAGACCCTGTCACCCTGCTCTCATCCGTGAAGAGCACAGGGCGCCAATAGCCAATCTGCTGATCTGTGATCTCTAGACTGTTTGAGTTGAAACTTGAACATCAGTGGTCTGCTGGAGGTCATTTTGTAGGGCTCTGGCAGTGCTCCTTCTGTTCCTCCGTGCACAAAGGAGCAGATATCGGTCCTGCTGTTGGGTTGTTGTCCTTCTTCAGCCCCCTCCACGTCTCCTGGGGTACTGACCTGTCTCCTTGAATCTCCTCCATTCTCTTGATGCTGTGCTGGGGGACACAGCAAACCTTGCCACAGTGCACACTGATGTGCCATCCTGGATGAGTTGCACTAACTGGGCAACTTCTTTGGGTTGGAGAAACCGCCTCATGCTACCTCTAGTGGTGCAAACACTCCCAATCAGTGCTGCTTCCTAATTCCTGAATTGCAGTTACTTTGGCTGCAGTGGAATGGTCTATTTCTCTTAGGAAGGTTCCTAACTGAAGAACAAGTGGCCGCCATGATAAGAGCCGTTCGGATTCTCTAAATGCAAAGGAAAGGAGCTCCAATGCTTCCTTTCAGAGCTCTTTTAGCATAGGATGCAACGGACCTTCCTATATGAAAGGAAAGGAGTTCACGCCGACCCACAATTCTTTGTGAGAGCAACATATAAAGTGCTGCACACCTCGGCCGTTCATGAAAACAAACGATATGTGCATTTGCATATTTAACATTAACTTTCATGCAGACATATAGTAATTTGAATAGTGTTGATAAATGTGTGTGGACGGTGATAATTGAATGGTATTTTTTATTTATTTGAATCATGTTTCAAATTTGACAGAAACAAAACTAAAACCACAAATGAAATGTAAATACAGCAAACTGTCAAACAGGAAGGAGGAGCTGCTGGAACTGAAGCTGGTCAGTGGACCAGCTGTTTATAAAACCAACATGTGGAGAAGTGGACGATGCACTTTTTGTAGTCCATTATTATAGTTTCTCCAGCGCAGACGCACGTCAATCACCGGATCATCAGCTTTCAATCATCAGCAGCGTTATAATGACGTAGATAGTGAAAGTCCGGTCGGATTCTTTGAGCACCGTGGTCAACTTTTCCTAAATCCTTTTCAGTTCTCCTATCGCCTTTCCTTGACACCGTGACGTTTTCTCCAGAGGTCAAGGAATAGGAGTTAGGAATAGAAGTTAGGATATATATATATATATATCCTATATATAGTCGTCTTCTTACCTTTACCCTCAAATATCAAGAAGCCAAAAGGACTATAGGCTACCTGCAATTAGATGTGATGGACGTGGTGTCATCAACAGAAGAATTCTTTTTAAGGATCTATATATGTGTGGCCCGGTCCCTTCAGGAGACTTTACCAAGTTCTCTAGCGAGTTGGACCTTACTACATTATTTGCAGATGATATTAAATTCCGACTTCCGGCTTTGCTACAGTGCAGACGCTTTTCCTCTTTGCTCTCACCCCTGCCTGCGATTTTCTGCTATTTTTTGCTATCTGCTTCTCCTCAATAAGAAACAAAGAGCAGCAGCTCCTGGATATTTACAAAACCAGTGGGATTATATTTTCTTTGAGATAAAACGGGCATTTTTCTATATTTTTACGACTTACTCAATGCTACGCGAGGAGGCCTACCAAACAAGATAAGCCTGAGCCTGCTAAAGGTAATTAGCAGAAGATGCCTCCCTTCTCTACGGAAGATTACCATAAACTCCTACAGAAGATTTTACTGCTGGAAACAAAAATGAATCGGTTAGAAGTAAATGTAGAAGTGAATGGACTTTGTGGGAACAACACCACTCTAGCACTCAGGGCCGGTTTTTGCTATGGGCAATGTGGGCGACCGCCCAGGGCGCAATCTATGTGAGGGCGCACGAGCGAGCGCCCTCCAAAAAAAATAAATAAAAAAATAAAAAATAAATAAAAAAACTGTCGCCATATCTCTATACTACCGCCGCTCATTTCCATGTCAAAGTTGGTGGAGTGGGCGCTTGGGCGCCCTCACGTCAACTTGCTGCTGAGAGTCAGAGTCATACTGGTTATGTGTGTGTGTCAGAAGAGACAAGAGGGAGGGGGGCGGCGGGGGATCAACTTGCGACTGCAGAGGTCGGCAAGAGGGAGGGGGGCGGGGGATAGACTGATCTTAGGCCACCACACAACACAAACTGCTGCCAAATAAATTGTATTTCATTCCTAAAATTAACATAGACCCATATACAATCACACCGGCCGCGGAAGGGCCGCGAATAGGCGCGGCCGCCCCGCGCCATGAAGCGATCGTTTAGGCTTCTGCTCTATTTTTTGTGCGTGCCGCGAGCGATCGTGATCGGGGGGGGCGCTGGAGGTGAGGTTCGCCCAGGGCGTCATGAAACCTAGGACCGCCACTGCTAGCACTGACCCAAAACAGTTGCCAGGAGCATGCTAGAACCCAGCTAAGTAGCAATAATGAAGCTATGAAGAAACGGGAGGATCCTGTACACGGTAATAAATCTACCAGTGATAATCCTCCCTGGAACACCTGCTAACTTAAAGCCACAGAGAAAGCTAACGACAGGGCCTGAAAATCTGATATACATATACAAATATACATTTCAGGGGAAACAGATGTCACTTGGTGTTTTTCCATCATTCGAATATCTTTGTGCTGTGTTGAAATGCTCTCCCAGAGTTCTCCTGTTAATTATTTACAGGCCACCTAAATATTCATCACATTTTTTCAATGATTTTACTGAATTATTGTCTAGCATCTCCACTGATTTCGACTGCCTAGTTATAACCGGTGACTTTAATTTTCATATTGATGATTTGAATGACAAGGGTGCAAAAGAACTTTTTAATATTCTAGACACATTTGACCTTTCTCAACATGTGAAAGAGGCTACTCATTGTAAGGGACACACCCTGGACCTGATTATCACAAAAGGTCTCCATGTTTCTGATGTTTTTTTGTCACTGATCCCTCATTGTCTGACCACTTCTGTGTACTCTTTAATATTTCTTTCATCCCTACATTTACATTTAGATTTAGGTCATTTAGCAGACGCTTTTGTCCAAAGCGACTTACAATAAGTACATTTGTCAAAAGAAGGAAACAAAGAAACCACGACGTATCATTGCCGATGCAGTAAGAGCTAAAAATAGAACAAGTGTTAGGTCCTCATCTGAGTAAAGTAGTACTTCAAGAGCAACAGTGCTAAGATCAGAGTGCTATAGGTAAGGTTTTGTTTTGTTTTGTTTTTTGGGGGGGTGTCGAGGGAGGGTGTTAGTGGGTCATGCTATGTATGCTATGTAGAGTCAAGGTGAAGTCTGAACAGGTGAGTCTTGAGCCTTTTTCGGAAGATGGCAAATGACTCTGCTGTCCTGACATTAGTCGGGAGTTCATTCCACCACTGAGGCGCCAGAACGGAGAAGAGTCTGGACTTTGCTGAGTGACATTTGTTTGATTTCAGCGATGGTGGTACCAGCCGGCCAGCTGAAGTAGAGGAGCGAAGTGCTCGCTTCGGGGCATGACCAGTGTTTGAAGGTAGACAGGTGCCGTTCCATTGATGGCCCTGAAGGCCACTGTCATCGTCTTGAATTGGATGCGTGCTGCAACAGGGAGCCAGTGGAGGTCACAGAGGAGGGGGGTCACGTGGGAGAATTTGGGTAGATTGAAGATAAGCGTGCTGCAGCATTCTGGATACGCTGTAATGGTTCAATCGCAGAGGCCGGGAGTCCGGCCAGGAGAGAGTTGCAGTAGTCAAGGCGGGAGATGACCAGTGCTTGGACCAAGAGCTGCGTTGCATCCTTTGTGAGGAGGGTCCGAATCCTGCGGATATTGTAGAGGGCGAATCTGCAGGATCGGGCCACAGCAGTGATGTTGGGGGTGCAGGATAGTTGGTCATCGAGGATTACACCCAGGTTCCTCGCAGTTGAGGAAGGTAATACTGTGATGCCCTCGACAGTGACCGACAGGTCCATGTGAAGGCAGTCTTTCCCTGGGATGAAGAGGAGTTCGGTTTTATTCAGGTTAAGCCTTAGGTGATGTGCAGTTGTCCAGACAGAGATGTCAGCCAGACAGTCCGAGATGCGAGTTGCAATATGAGCGTCAGAGGACGGGGGAAAAGAGAGGAACAGCTGGGTGTCATCTGCGTAGCAATGGTAGGAGAATCCATGCGATGTGATAACAGAACCTAGTGATCTGGTGTATAGTGAGAACAGAAGCGGTCCTAATACTGAGCCTTGAGGGTAAGAGAACAGGGTTTGGACAACGAGCTATTCCATGTGACCTGAAAGGTGCGATTTGATGATGTAAACCAGGCATTTTTGTATGAAAAAAGGGCCTAAAACATAAAATAATAATACTAAGCTTTATATCTATTGTTAGGTCTGCAATTGTTGAAAAGGTTGATGCAGTGAAAGTGAATTTTTTTTTTATTTAATCATTTTTTATGACACTTTTATGAGAGGGACTCCATTTTGGCCCGAAAGTAACAGGTGTAGTCTTTTGGAAAAACCTCTAATGTCTCCAAAAATAATAGTGCATCAAAAACAATGTTGTTATCAATTTTTGACCTAGTCAAGGCTGTAATAACTTAATCCACAATAATCCTCTTTGCACCTCATTTTTGGAAAATATTGCATATTTTGTGTTTTTTGCATTGAAATTAAAAAATGTTTGTATGAAAAAAGGGCCTAAAACATAAAATAATAATAATTATAATGAGCTTTATATCTATTGTTAGGTCTGAAGTTGTTGAAAAGCTTAATGCAGTGAAAGTGAAAAAAATGCATTCATTCATTTTTTATGACACTTTTATGAGGGGGACCCCATTTGGGCCCGAAAGTAACAGGTGTAAGTTATTGGAAAAAACTCTAATGTCTCCAAAAATAATAACGCATCAAAAACAATGATGTTATAAATTTTTGACCTAGTCAAGGCTGTAATAACTTCATCCCCAATAATCCTCTTTGCACCTCATTTTTGGAAAATATTGCATATTTTGTGCTTTTTGCATTGAAATTAGACTTTTTTTGTATGAAAAAGGGCCTAAAACATAAAATAATAATAATTATTATAATAAGCTTTATATCTATTGTTAGGTCTATAGTTGATGAAAAGGTTGATGCAGTGAAAGTGAAAAAAAAAATTCACTTTTATGAGAGGGACCGCATTTGGGCCCGAAAGTAACAGGTGTAAGTTTTTTGAAAAAACTCTAATGTCTCCAAAAATAATAATGCATCAAAAACAAGGATGTTATCAATTTTTGACCTAGTCAAGGCTGTAATAACTTCATCTCAAATAATCCTCTTTGCACCTTATTTTTGGAAAATATTGCATATTTTCTGTTTTTCGCATAAAAAGTACACAATGTTCGTGTGAGAAAAAGGCTTAAAAACAGAAACGAAAGTTAAAAACTAATAACAAACTTTATATCTAAGGTTAGGTCTGAAGTTGTTGAAAGGTTTATGCAGTGAAAGTGAAAAAAAACCCGTTTTTTTTTCTTCTTTTTTGTGACACTTGTATTGGCGTGGCCCAAACAGGCCCGAAAGTAGTGAGTGTGCGTACATTTTTAAGGTGCCCCGAGGGTTAAGGGCGAGAGCAATGTCACTGATGACATAGTGAATAATCAAACGATGGCCAGAGCTGATTGGAAGGGAACTTGTGCTATGGTACAATTATTAATGCAGACATATATTTTACCATATGACACAGCGACATTAGAAAAAGTGACGACACATAAGTCACGTATTTAGAGAAATGCACCAGCAGGATCATTTGATAACAGAGTCTATATAGATGCAGTTGGTGTTCCTCGAGGTGTTCCTGATGAGTATAAAGCCAGAAATCAGGTTGCTGCAGGATTTGAATCATTCCTGGCTTGGTAGGTAACCGTTAATAAAAATGTGGATTGGATAAATTACATCTATTATAACCAACAAAGATTTTTAAATTACACTAAGGAAGCAATTGGGGGCATACATCAACAGTTAGATAAGACTAGTTTAATGGCATGGCAGAATAGGATGACGTGAGACATGTTGTTGGCTGAAAAAGGAGGAGTATGTAAAATGTTTGGAGATATGTGTTGTACGTTTATTCCTAACAATACAGCACCTGATGACAGCATCACTAAGGCGGTGATTAACCTCCCTATCTGCAGAGTTAGCTGAAAACTCTGGTTATGATGATCCTCTGACAGGATGGCTCCAGGACATTTTTGGAAAATGGGCGGGTTCTATAAAAACTATGATGTTATCTGTAACCGTAATGATTACCGTTCTAATCGTTTGTGGATGTTGTTGTATCCCCTGTTTGAGAGGATTGTTACAGAGACTCATTGACACCGCTGTGACCAAAACGACTATGCTGTATGAAAGGATCCCCATCACAGATGATCACCGAGGGGACTATGAGAATGCAGCACAAGAAAATGTTACTTCTGATTTGACAGAAGATGATTTATATGGTTACCTCTTTGATGAAGATAAGGACACTACGGACTAAGAGATAATTGCTGTTATATGTTTATTCTACTGATTATGATGAGACTACAGAAAATCGAACTGAAGTTGTAGTTTTCTGAATTGGCCGACTAGATCCACTTAGGAGAAAAATATTCACAGCATTTGTACATATTGAAGGTGACCCCATTGTTTTTGTTCTTTTTACGTGCAAGGGATAGTTTAACTAGGTAGGGAAAGGTCCGTAGCCAAGCCCGTTAGGTTGACTAGCTTGGCGAGGACATTTATGTTTTGTTTTTGGGGGCAACAATGTAATCAAAATGCTTTTGAATATATGCTTATTTTTATATAATTTCTGTGCCTTCTCAAATGGAGTACCTGCGGGTGGTTGCCGGGGCAGCGGGACCGTGAGAGAGTTTCCCTTTCTAGAAGGATAATGGATAATAAAGAATGTTATGAACTGCCTGATAGGGTTTTCGCTCTCACACTTCACAAAATGTATGTTATGATTATGCTTAGAATCAGCATAAACAGGAGGGATATGATATGGAAATTTTGTACTTCTTGATGAGAGAGATCTGAACTGAAGACTTATACATGAGAAGGCTTAGTGTAAATGTGACCTGTGACCTGTGGCCTGTGGCCATTTGTGTGTGTTTCGCAACCCATGTGGCCATTTGTGTGTGTGTTTCGTAACCCATGTGTGCCTTGTGACCTAGGTGTGGTTTATGACCCAGATGGGGTTTTCGACCCATGCAAGGTTTAGTTAAACATCTGAGTTTACGACTTCCATCCCTGTGAACTGAGAGTGAGAACACACCCACAAAAGATGGATAAATACTCTGTTTGTCTCACAACACGTTGAGTCTTCACTTTGTAACAGACCAGCATGTTGCTCTGTGAATTCTCCTCTTGATCAAGATTAAATCCCTGTTTGGACCTTGAGCTGACTCCGATCTCCTTCCTCCAGTTCTAAACCATCGGGTAATTATTTTAACAATGGGCACTCCTGTCTTTGCTTGGGTCGGACAAATGCAGTTCACTGTTGATCTATTTGCTCACCCAAATAAGCTCTCTCGAAAAATGAGCTGTGGAAGACATCCTGCCTGGGTCCTGTGCCCAAGACGCCACACCCCAAGGAGATGACCAGCTACACAGCGGCCATCTGAGGAAGACGCTGCAAAGACTGATCCCGACAACTTCGTCCTCTGGATGGCTCGTCGATGGACCAGCTTCAGTTCGCCTACCGGTCTGGCATTGGAGTGGATGATGCAGTAGTCTCTCTCCTCCACAGATCCCTCTCCTACGTGGAAACGGCTGGAAGCACTGTGAGAATCCTCTTCTATGATTTCTCCAGTGCTTCAGACACCATCTAGCCCACACTGCTGAGAGACAAGCTGGAACATGCTGGAGTGGACCTTCACCTTGCTGCCTGGGTCCTGGATTACCTCACAAACTTACATAAGGACTGTCAGTCCAACGCGTTGGTCTGCAGCATGGGGGCCCTGCAGGGAACCGTCCTAACTCCCTTCCTTTTCACCCTCTTTTCCTTCCTTTTCACACTGCAGACTTCACTGACAACTCCTCACACTGTCCGAGGACAGCGGTCGTCAGCCTCATCAGTACAGAGGACTGAACCGGGACTTAGACTGGTTCCAGCGGAACCACCTCCAGATAAATGCGGGGAAGACTAAGGAGCTGGTGGTCCGCAGGTGTAAACATCCTCCACCCACACTGGTGGACATCCAGGTGGTGGATATTGAGTCTGTGGACTCGTACAGGTACCTGGGCCTTCACATTAACAATAAACTGGACTGTAGAGGGATGGACGATCAATGCCTTCTACAAAAAAGGCCTGGTCCTTATGACCTTTTATGACTGGAGCAGCAGCATCACGGACGCTGACAGGAAGACACTGAACAAACTGATTAAGAAAAGCCAGCTGACACACACACACTACTAATATACACACTGTTGTACATAGTCCTTTATTTATTTATTTTTATTGTATTCGGCTATTATTTGAACTATCCTCTTTGCTGCTGGAACCCTGCAAATGTCCCAACTGTGGGACTAATAAAGGATGACCTTATCTTAAATTAACCCAAGTAACCCTTGAGTACTTGATGAATGCACAACAGGGAATTGAACAGGATTCAACATTAGAGTCAGATACCTAAACATGCCCTCTTATCCATGGAGTGTTCAACTTAGAGTCTCTGTGTCACGCGGGGAAGAAAACACTGGTGGGGATACTATGGGGTCAACCTAGCTGTTCCTCACACCGGCATACCGAAGGAGCTTTCAGACGGCGTCGAAGCCCGGCGCTGCTGTGTCTCTATAACCGTCCACCACTGACTGAGTCATGTTTCCTATCAAACCTAATTCACAATTGCTGTTTCGTTTTGTAGGAATTACATTTTTAGGAGACTAGGCTGCACACACACACACACACACACACGGAGGTCAGTTGTTTAACAGTTTATTCAGTACACTTCTGTCGATGCAAACAGAGAAAACAACATCACAGGTGAGATACTCATGAAATGGCAGCTACATGCTCGTCACAGTGAGGGTGGAACATCCTGCAGGTCTCCATATCGATCCAGGAAACCCTTTCAGAAAAACATTAGGCTGTATTCAATCAGCCATTGCAAGCAGATGTTGGTTCTCCATTGGTGCTGATGGCCAACAACAAAAGTAACACTCAATAATAAGAGGCAACTTATCTTTATTGCCATTACCTATTACTATTATCCTTTCAATCTCTATCACCACCCTGTTTTAGACCAGCGCTCTTACAGTTTTTCAGCTTCTGTAGGATATGTTAGTAAACACTTTCCGGTCTTGGTCAACATGGTACATATCGAACGGGATGATGTCTACCTTGGAGAGGGGCAAATTCAAAAAGAATGGATCATGGTTGCATGATGTGCAACAACTATGTGCCTTGTTTCAAGGTGCAGTTCACTAAAGATGCTACACTAATGATATTACAGCGTACAACCGCCCATTACGTTTTGCAGCAATCTAATTACAATTACCCATGTGGCAAAGTATAAACGTACCCATCAGACCCTTACCCACAGGTAGGTGATAATATCAATAATGAGGAAAATATTAACTATATTCTCTTATTTTAAGAGTTGATTTGAGTTATCTGCAGCACAGCAGAAACAGTGCGTCTTTCCATTGAGGAATTAAGGAGAGATGCATGACACATTTATGCGAGAGACACAGCAGTGTAACTTCATCATTTCATCTTATTTTTTCATGCTGTGTATTTTACAGCAATTCATTTTGTTTTTCAAACCTTTCCGTCCGGAAGAAAATTTGTAAAGGAAGCACTGGGAAGTTTAGATAAAACACACACAACACACACACACACACACACACACACACACACACACACACACACACACACACACACACAGGTAGCAGTGAGAGGGAGGGAAATGTGATGCAGTAATAAAACCTGATATTCTGTCAAATATTGTAGATTTAAATCAAAGCATTTTGAAGCCTCTGTGACCCGATAATTGCAGTTATAATAAGAGCAGTGATCTCTCAGTAGATGGGATATGTGTGTGTGTGTGTGTGGCTCTGTTGTTTTTCTACTCAAAGCAAACTGCATTTCAAAGTGATGTCCATCTTCTTCAGTGACACTTCCGCCCCAGAATGCTGCGTTAGGGAGGAAGACTGCATCCCTATGGGAGTTCAGAGGTCATAGAGGACCTCCAGCACGGTGGCCAGAGACCAGGCCTGGGTCTCACAGCTGAACTGGCAGTACTGGCCATTCTCATTGGTGAGCTCTGGCAGACCTTTCCATGGAGACCTGAGAAGTTACAAGGTAGGTCAGAGCTGACAATACACCAATAATGAAAAGGCAATACGCTGATTCATCACAATACGGATCACTTAAGCCTGGTTCAGACTATCGGACCATATGAGCTTGGTTCTGGCCCAGAGGCTGTCCCTGCTCAGATCACAACCCTGATAGGCAACAATGATGGTTTTTAAAATAATACACACATATTCTTAGCTTCTCAATGTCCCTTCATTCATTCCAGAAATACCGTGAAGTTGATCTCTAACTGGTACAGCATGAAAGAACTAAGACATTCATGTCATGTGAAACACAACTCCCTGGAACACCAGTCAGCTTTACATTTAAAAACGGATTCAAACGGCAAGTAAACATTCAACCTTTTGAAAATGCTGGATCACAGTGCTGCCATTTGCCATCATGATGTCATGAAGCAGAGCAGAACCAGGCTTACCTCTCCAGATGGGTGTAATGTCTCGACAACACATTCTTCACCAGGGTGACCGTCTCAGCGTAGCGCTCCTCTCCCAGCTTCCTGGCAAAGTGGAGTTTAGCTCGCAGGAAGTAGCCAACCGGCCACAGCCATTCCTACACACACACAGAATATTTACAATATTTCAACAATGACGATTTTTTTTTCAAATTGTGTGACATGACCGTTTGTGAAATTCCCTGTTCCTGACATAGGACAGACAAGGACAACAACATGAAGCCTCACAGCTTCCATAGACACATGGGACATGAGATCCAGGTTGAAAAGTACCCTTTAAGTGAGGATGAGGGGCTTTGCTGTCTACTAGGTGTTCTATCATAGCCATCCAACTCAACTGCAAAAGCAACACAGTGAAGAATAACTAAAAACCATGTTCCTTTATGTGAGAACCAGTGGATCTGGGTATCAAGGAGTGTCTCGACATTTGAGTGCATTTTGTGTTCTAAAGTTGTGGGATTGGTCACCCCTTCAATTTGAAAATACATTGTTATCTTTAATCCGCCCAGATAAAGATGGTCACTCACATGTCATGCTGCATGTTCATCCATGGCATGGCAGTTTGGACTAGCTATACGATTTGACGTGAAGTGGTTGGTGAGCTTGAGACTAACAGAAACCATGAGACACTGGAACTCATCTCAACAACGCTCTCCTTATGAAACTCCAGCACAAGGGAAGTCATACTCACTGGTCCTTGGTGATAGTTGAAGCCTTTTGCCACGTTGTAGTTGTCATTGTCCAGAGCGTTGTCATAGACACCACAGTACACCATGTCACTAGGACAACAGAAATACAGTGTCAGTTCATCCTCCCACTGCTAACACTACGTACCCGTTGACAAACCTTTATTTGAAGCAGGTGAATATACTACATGAGAGTATATGAAGATATGTATTACTCAGGGTCAAGTGTCTTCATTCCCAGTGGTCCCAGTAGTTTAGTCTCAGCCACCTGGAGAGCCTTCCAGGCTCTCTCCTCTGTAAACAGCTCTGGAGACTTGAAACAGAGAGAGGATGTGAACCTGATATGGAAATTTTGTACTTCTTGATGAGAGATATCTGAACTGAAGACTTACACATGAGAAGGTTTGGTGTGAATGTAAATGTGGCCTGTGGCCATTTGGGTGTGTTTTGCAACCCATGAGTGCTTTGCGACATAGGGGTGGTTTATGACCCAGGTGGGGTTTGCGACCCATGCAAGGTCTAGATAAACATCTGAGTTTACTACTTCCATCCCAGTGAACTGAGAGTGAGAACACACCCACAAAAGATGGATAAATACTCAGTTTCTCTGCATCACAAACACGCCCCCTTACAGTCAAGTGTCCAATATCAATTCTTAAATGGTTGGATTTCAGGGATGCTACATCATCAAATCCCACGGAAGGACCGTCCAGTGTGGAGGATCCTACAAACTCTACGAGGGTTCAGAGGATGTTAAAGGATGCATACATGTTAGGGGTGTAACGGTTCACCAAAACCACGATTCGGTTCGACTTCGGTTTTTGACTCACGGTTCGGTTCAAACCTCGGTTTTTAAAAACATACTGAAAAACCTTTTGGAAAACTTCCAGAAAAAATGTCTGGATTTTATTAAAGGATATATCAAGAACATGAACATTAGTTATATAAACAAGTATAACACTTCTCTTTAAACAAGTCCACAACAAAAACATTTTTTTAAAACACTTCTATTAATCTCTTAAGGGAATACAAAAAATAAACACTTGTCTTAAGACCAGTCTACATCGTCTAAATAAAGCAAAAATGAAAAACTTCTTACACCAGTCTGAGGTATAACAAAAATAAATACAAAGCACTTCTCTTAAAGTGATGGTTCGGAGTGAAATGGACCTTAGGTAATTTCCACCAAGACCTCCAGCCAAACACCCCCTCGGAAGCATTTTTAGCGATGGTCAGCAGTGGTCAAGATGGTCGATCAGCCGAACGGCTTCGTAATAGCGCTATGGTACTTACACTATATCTCGTAAATTTCCCCACTAATAATGCATGGAATGTTACCAAACTTCTGCAGTAGTACACATAGGGTCTGTACTCACAAAACGAGGCATTTTAAAGTTTGTAAGTACATCAGGACTTAATTTAAAAAGAACACTTGCCTGATAGCTTCTACTGCTAAAGCTACGCTGTTTGCGTAGACGGCACCGTGTTTACACAGCTTCTTCTTCGTTGGTGTTTAATGGAAGTCGGCGTTTACCCAGCTGTTTCCGTGACGCGAGTTTCACGCCAGCGTATGAAAAAGTTTCGCCGATTTTTTATAAATGCTTGTCGACC
Source organism: Chelidonichthys spinosus (assembly GCA_029853015.1). Classification (NCBI taxonomy): domain Eukaryota; kingdom Metazoa; phylum Chordata; class Actinopteri; order Perciformes; family Triglidae; genus Chelidonichthys; species Chelidonichthys spinosus. Next base: position 607,275 of record CM056827.1, on the reverse strand, counting down.
TGATAATATAAGCATTTATAATAAAAAAAATTAAGCAAAAACTTTTCATACTCTCGCGTGAAACTCGCGTCACGGAAACAGCTGGGTATATGCTGACTGCTATTAAACACCAACGAAGAAGAAGCTGTGTAAACACGGGGGATCCGCTAGCTCAGGTTTATTAGCCATCTTGCAGAAATGAAACTAACCTGAGCGACCTGACACACGTGTGCGGTCGGGGCGGGGATGAACCGAGGTTCGGGAAGATAGAATGAGTTTCTGAACCGAAGTCCTCTGAACCGAGGTTTTCCGTTTCGGTTCAGAACCGTTACACCCCTAATACGTGTCTTCTCTGTGCCACAATGCCTTTCCTGGTAAGAGGACCAGGAGTTTCACGAGGACCTTGCTCACTACCACCACCTCCTCTCTGACTTCACCTCAAGTGTTTCAGCAGCTAAATCTCCCTTCTACATGGCAAAGATCAACTCTTCCACCTCCAACCCCAGGAAACTCTTCTCCATGTTTTCCTCCCTCCTACCCCTCCCCCTCCTTCCTCGCTCACTGCTGATGACTTTGCAACTTACTTTACCAAGAAAGTAAATGACATCAGCTCCTCATCACGCCTATTCCCTCCCAGAAAACATCTCCACTAACTCTCAACTCTGATGGATGTTCTTACCAGCTTTAGCCCCCTCACCTCTGAAGACGTTCATGCACTTGTTACATCTAACCGTGCCACCACCTGCTCCCTTGACCCGATTCCCTCCTCTCTTCTCCAAGACATCTCACATGACATCTTGCCATTCCTCACCTCACTTTTAAGACGGCTACAGTGAAGGCACTCCTTAAAAAACCCACCCTAGACGCTACTGACATCCAAAGCTGCAGACCTCTATCTCTTCTTTCATTCCTCTCTAAAACCCTTGGAACGTGCCGCCTACAACCAACTGTCATCCTATCTCTCACAGAACAACCTCCTAGACCCTAATCAATCAGGATTCAGGACTGCTCACTCCACCGAGACGGCCCTCCTCACAGTGACCGAGTCCCTGCGAGACGCCAGAGCCTCATCCCACTCCTCCGTTCTCATTCTCCTCGACCTATCTGCTGCATTCGACACAGTCAACCACCAAATCCTCCTCTCCACTCTGGCTGAACTTGGCATAACTGACTCTGCTCTCACCTGGTTTACATCATACCTGACAAATCGCACCTTTCAGGTCACATGGAATGACTCTATGTCCAAACCCTGTTCTCTGGACACGGGTGTCCCTCACTGTCTGACTGACATCTCTGTCTGGACAACTGCACATCACCTCAAGCTTAACCTGAACAAAACAGAACTCCTCTTCATCCCAGGGAAAGACTGCCCTCGCATGGACCTGTCGGTCACTGTCCAGGGCATCACAGTATTACCTTCCTCAACTGCGAGGAACCTGGGTGTAATCCTTGATGACCAACTATCCTGCACCCCCAACATCACTGCTGTGGCCCGATCCTGCAGATTTGCCCTCTACAATATCAGCAGGATTCTGACTTTCCTCACAAAGGATGCAACGCAACTCCTGGTCCAAGCACTGGTCATCTCCCGCCTTGACTACTGCAACTCTCTCCTGGCTGGACTCCCGGCCTAAACCGTATCCAGAAAGCTGCTGCACGCCTTGTCTTCAATCTACCCAAATTCTCCCATGTGACCCCCCTCCTCTGTGACCTCCACTGGCTTCCTGTTGCAGCACGCATCCAATTCAAGATGATGACACTGGCCTTCAGGGCCATCAATCGAACGGCACCCATCTACCTTCAATCAGTCAAACCACACGCCCCGAAGTGAGCACTTCGCTCTTCTACGTCAGCTGGCTGGCTGGTACCACCATCGCTGAAATCAAACAAATGTCGCTCAGCAAAGTCCAGACTCTTCTCTGTTCTGGCGCCTCAGTGGTGGAACGAACTCCAGACCAATGTCAGGACAGCAGAGTCATTTGACATCTTCCGAAAAAAAAAAGGCTCAAGACTCACCTGTTCAGACTTCACCTCGACTCTGAATAGCATGACCCACTAACACCCCCCCAAAAAAACCCTTACCTATAGCACTTTGATCATAGCACTGTTGTACTTGTCCTACTTTACTCAGACAAGGACCTAACGCTTGTTTCTATTTTTTAGCTCTTACTTTATCAGCAATGATATGTTGTGGTTTCCTTCTTTTGACAAATGTACGTATTGTAAGTTGCTTTGGACAAATGCGTTTGCCAAATGACCTAAATGTAAATGTAAGAGAGGTAGACACAACCTAGACTAACTAGATTGGTTTTATTTGTGCGTTTTACATGGTAAAATGTCTGTGTTTTTCAATGGAGTCTGGTGGCTTTGAGGAGAGCATATTCATTGTGTGTTTTGTAGGTTTACAAATCATAATGAATTAGTTAAAAACCTGTTGATTTTCTTTATTGTATAGGTATTTGATAAATTTTCCCATTAACAAGCATGTAGAGGTCTGTCATTTTTATCATCGGTACTCTTCAACTGTAAGAGATGGAATCCAAAACAAAAATCCAGAAAATCACATTGTATGGTTTTTAAGTCATTCATGTGCATTTTATTGCATGACATAAGTATTTGATCACCCACCAAGCTCTCACAGACCTGTTAGTTTTCTTCCTGTTCTCCACTCATTACCTGTATAAAAGCCTCTGTCCACACACTCAATCAGCAGTGTATCAAATACTTGCTCTCCCCACTGTATTTTGAGTGGGTGTACATTGTTTTTATGAATGCAAAATCAATATGTCTACAAGAAATTTTTATATTTTGAATTATTCCAAATAATGTTAAAACGCAAAAATGTAATTTCTTCTGTACACTTGCTTCTAACTAGCCTCTTTAGGACCCGACTTAGACCATAAAATGAAGCCAAACTTTTCTATGAAAGTCAGTTTTGGAGCATTTACCTACTGAAGCAGCATAAAATAAGTGATTACGTTGAAAATATTGTGAATCACGACAACCCAAGAGATACTTGAGCAAATGATGGGTCCAGTACTGTCTGACACACACAGATTCACACACACGGTTTCATGGGGTCTACTTACCACCACCATAGCAATAGTGAAGTTGGGTCTAAGCTGATAGTCACACCAGGGGCTGGAGGCGCCATAGCTGTCCTTATAGATGCCTTTTTTGTGCACCAGATCAGAGTGTTTCTCATTGGGGTCATGTGGGTCTCCAGACACCCAGAAAACTGTTTCAAAGGACTGCTGGATCTGCTGGTTCCACTGGGAGTATGAGATGAACACTTCTTTCCCTGGAACACAATGAACTCTGTTTATTACAATGGGTACTGCAGGAAGTACATAGTAAAGCTCATCTGTCAGTAAATGCTAATGCATGATGATATGATTTGCACTTGCATTCATATAATGCCTTACCCGCTCTGTGTACTTTTGCACCATCATAAGGGAACAGTCCTTTGGCATGGAGCTCCACCACCCAGCGAACAGCTGACTTGCTGAGACCGACTATCTCCACGGCTGCTCCATCTCTGGACAGGAAACGTGTCAGACATCAAATTCATTTAGTCAATAAAACAACAGCGAAGCATATCAGGAACTGCTGATGAACTCATCAATAAGTAACATTTCTAACTAGTTTGCTGAAACCACTGAAGGATTTGTCTGTATGATGAGTTAGTGTGCTACCTTGGAGTGGCAGGCATGCCTTTGTTCTTTGCTCTCTCACTCTCTCCCATTTTGTCCATCCATGTGCCACAGTTGAAGCGGTTTCCTCCCATCACGAAACCCGTGTCTGGATCAACCTTAGCAAACACATTGAACCCTGGAAGGCAAGGAAGAGCTCAGGTTGCTCCTCAAGGATAGTGTGTTAGTGCTGGAACACTGGGACGCCGCGATATATATATATATATATATATATATATATATATACACTCAACAAAAAAAAAAACGCAACACTTTTGTTTTTGCTCCGATTTTTCATGAGATGGATTTTGTTCAGTGTATATATATATAAATACATGATAATTTACGATCATTACACACACACACACAACACACACACACACACACAAACACACAGATATATATATATATATATATATATATATATACTGTCTAACACAATCTTTATTATATATAGATCTCTCAAAATAAATAAATATATATAGGTTTCACTTGGATATATATATACATTGTTTATTTAATATCTGCGTGGAGCAGCAGACCAGAGGCTGCAGGATGAATGAAACTCATTGAACATGGAAAGTATGTCCAAGGCTTTAATAAAACATTAACATCACACACTTTCTCTGTCCTACCTTCATCTCTCATGTGCATGTCGATCTTGGGTCCAGCATTTCTCTCTCTGTATGAGATTCCCTCTAGGTGGCGCTGCAGAGCCTCCTGGATCACATCATAGAGAGGCTGCTCCTACACACACATCAACATGAATATAGACTGGAAGTAGTACATTAGTATGGTAATCGTTTGATTGACATTTCTGTGTGTGCGTGTCTCTGTGTGTGTCTCTCTGTGTGTGTGTGTCTGTGTGTGTGTCTGTGTGTGTGTCTCTGTGTGTGTCTGTGTGTGTGTGTGTGGCTCTGTGTGTGTGTGTGTGTGTCTTTGTGTCTGTGTGTGTGTCTCTGTGTCTTTGTGTGTGTGTGTGTGTCTCTGTGTTCTGTGTGTCTGTGTGTGTGTGTCTGTGTGTGTGTGTGTCTCGTGTCTCTGTGTGTGTCTTTGTGTCTGTGTGTGTGTCTCTGTGTGTGTGTGTGTGTCTCTGTGTCTGTGTGTTTGTGTGTGTGTGTGTGTCTCTGTGTCTGTCTGTGTGTGTGTGTGTGTGTCTCTGTGTCTGTGTGTGTGTGTCTCTGTGTCTGTCTGTGTGTGTGTGTGTGTGTGTGTGGGTGTCTCTGTGTCTGTCTGTGTGTGTGTGTGTGTGTGTGTCTGTGTCTCTGTGTCTGTCTGTGTGTGTGTGTGTCTCTGTGTGTGTGTGTGTGTCTGTGCGTGCGTGTGTGTCTGTGCGTGTGTGTGTCTGTGTCTGTGCGTGTGTGTGTGTGTCTGTGTGTGTGCGTCTTGTGTGTGTGTTCAGTTCGCACTGTGCACAGGGCGTGTGATGCGTCAGTGCAGTAGTGTTGGAGTGTTAGTGCTTGTAGTTAGTGCATGCTGCATGCTGTTGCTTCTGCTTGCTACTTTCTGCTTTCAGCTACTGCCACCGGATAGCCCCTGGTCATCAGGGGTGAAAAGAGGAGCCGAGTGCGTAAGTCTCCTCAGACGGTACATAGCCTCTCCACCGCCAAGATCTCGTACACGCCTCCTCGTGGCACACATGGTAACTGGTCCCTTGCGGCTCCAGGCTAAGCTGTACGGGATCTCGGAGCAGCAGTGGGCCCCAGAGACGCGGCACGCAGGCCCATCGGTGAGTGGAAATGCCCTGCTGCCCGTCAACCACTGTCCCAGCTATGGGCAAATAGATCCAACTATGGGTAAATAGTGAAGACCCCAATGGCAGAACAGGCGGAAGATGATGGGTGCGAGAACCACCACAACGGCTGGAAAGGCGGAAGAAGGCAACCCCACAGCCACGTTTATAACCTTTATTTAACCAGATAAAAAAACCCATTGAGATCAAGACCTCTTTCACAAGGGTGACCTGGCCACGTGGGTTAACTCGGGAGGGTACAGTGGCTAGGGGAGAAAACCCCGAAAACAAACCTGCATCTGGGGACAGGCACAGGCGGAGTCCAACTGACCGTACCACCGGCAGCCCCCTGCAGCTCCTGCCAGACAAAGGTCGTCATGGGTTCTCTCATGCCACTGGAGGTCAATCTGGTAGGAGTGAAGATGGTGGGAGTGAGGTCTGTGCACCCTCACCTTCACCTAAATCCTCACTTACGCACAAGCTTTCTTGCCCCCCCCCTCCCCCCTCCCTCTAAACAGTCCTGTGGCGTTGTGGAATGGCGGTGGGTACAGGCCAAGGATGTGGCTGGGAGTATCTAGCCAAACCATGCACACAGGCGGCAATGGAGTGATGGCCGTTAGGACTGTGGGATGGAGCAGCGCGTCCTTTCGGCAGCTTCCATTGCGACTGAGCAGCGCCACACTGCTCACCCCTGAGATGGGGAAGGACCTAGAAAAGGTGGTCCAAAAATTGTCTGCTCTTCATACTCCGGACGGTAAACCGCAACCGTCGGAGCATCCCCCGTCGCGGTCGAAAAATAAAAGTAAAAAATATACAAAAAATAGCATCATGGAATGTTCGAACACTACTAGACCTGACTGCAACTCCTGACAGGCCACACCGCAGAACAGCACTAGTGGCACTAGAGCTCGCAAGATACAGCATCGATATTGCAGCTCTCAGCGAGACCAGACTTCATGGAGAGGATTCCCTATCAGAGGTTGGTGCTGGGTACACCTTCTTCTGGAGGGGGGTCCCCGAAGGCACTCGCCGCAACCATGGAGTTGGCTTTGCTGTGAAGACCAAACTGCTGCAGCGCATTCCGGAATCCCCCATCGGCATCAGTGAAAGGCTGATGACGTGGCGCATTCCCCTGGCAAAGGGATGATTCGTCACCCTCATCAGTGCATATGCACCAACTCTTGATGCCGATCACAACACCAAAGAGGATTTCTACCGAGCTCTTGATGCCATCCTGCAGAAAACCCCGGCTACGGACAGGCTCATACTCATGGGAGATTTCAATGCTAGAGTGGGCACAGAGCACCTGGTATGGAATAAAGTTCTTGGCCAGCATGGAGTGGGGAAAATGAACCACAACGGGCTCAGACTCCTCTCTCTCTGTGCAGAGCACCAGCTGGTCATTACCAACACCATCTTCCAGATGAAGAACAAACTCAAGACCACCTGGCAACACCCCCGCTCACAACATTGGCATCTCCTTGACTACGTGATTGTCCGTCAAAAGGACAGAAAAGATGTCCTCATCACCCGTGTCATGCGTGGAGCCGAGTGCTGGACTGACCACCTCATGGTCAGAGCCAAACTCCTCATGAGCATTCAACCCCGTGGCCCAAGGATAGCCCCAAACAAGAGACTCAACCGCACAGCTCTCAACAGCCCCACCACCACAGACAACCTGCGACAGCTCCTTGCTGAAAACCTCGAGAAGATCCCAGAGGAATCAGACGACTGGCCAGCTCTGCGCCAGGCTATCCACAGCTCAGCCTTAGAGGCGCTCGGCCAGTGGAGGAAACGTCACCAGGACTGGTTTGACTGTAACTCAGCTCAGATACAGTCACTCCTAAAAAACAAGCATGAGGCCCATGAAGCTCTCCTGTCCTGCCCTGGATCTCCCACCCTCAAATCCACCTTCACTGCAGCAAGATCAGCAGCCCAGCGAGCCCTCCGGACTATGGAGGACACCTGGTGGGTGCAAAAGGCGCAAGAGATCCAGAACCTGGCAGATTGCAACAACACTCAAGGCTTTTACGATGCCATCAAAGCATTGTACGGCCCCAGGAAGCGGGCGATTGCCCCGGTCCGATCAGCTGACGGGTCCACGCTCTTCAGGGACCGCCACCAGATTCTTGCCCGCTGGTCAAATCACTTTGAGAATCTCCTCAATCACACCAACCCAGTCGACCCACATATTCTGGATAATCTCCCAGACCTCCAACCAACGACTCACCTGGACACCCCACCACTCTACTCAGAAGTCCAGCAAGCCATTGCAGGGCTGAAAAATAATAAAAGCGCTGGAAAAGACCTGGAATCCCCGCAGAGGTTTTCAAACACGGAGGATACATCCTCACTCGTCGCCTGCACCTCCTGATTCATAACATCTGGGAACATGGGACAATCCCACAGGACTGGAAGGATGCAAACATCGTGGTCATTTATAAACAAAAAGGAGATAGAGCAGTATGCGGCAACAGCCGCAGAATCTCTCTCCTCTCCATCGCAGGGAAAGTCCTGGCTAAGGTCATGCTCAGCAGACTGGTTGAGCACATATCAGAAGCTGTGCTCCCAGAAACACAGTGTGGTTTCCGGAAAACAAGATCTACAACAGACATGGTATTTGTCTTGAGGCAGCTGCTGGAAAAGAGCAGGGAACAACACAAAGACCTCTACATAGCCTTCATCGACCTAAGCAAAGCCTTTGATACCGTCAACCGTGAGTTACTCTGGAAACACCTCTCCAAACTTGGGGTACCACCCAAGTTTCTCAGCATCCTTAAGCAGTTGCATGACGGGATGCAAGCCAGAGTCATCTCAGGAGAACTCCAATCAGAGTTTTTCAAGGTGAACGTTGGGGTGAAGCAAGGCTGTGTCTTGGCTCCGGTGCTCTTTAACATCCATTTGTATTCAGCCACCTCTACTCTGATACCCCTAAATAAAATGCAGTGCAATCAGTTGCCTTCAGAAGTCACCTAATTAGTTAATAGAGTCCACCTGTGTGTAATTTAGTATCAGTATAAATACAATTGTTCTGTGAAGGCCTCAATGCTTTGTTAGAGAACACTAGTCAACAAAGAGCATCATGAAGACCAAGGAACTCACCAGACAGGTCAGGGAAAAAGTTGTGGAGAAGCAGGGTTAGGTTATAAAAAAATATCCAAAGCTTTGAACATCTCAAGGAGCACTGTTCAATCCATCATCCAAAAATGGCAAAAATTTCAGTCTCTAGATGTGCAAAGCTGGTAGAGACATACCCCAAAAGACTTGCAGCTGTAATTGCAGCGAAAGGTGGCTCTACAAAGTATTGACACAGAGGGGCTGAATACAAATGCACACCACACTTTTCAGATTTTTATTTGCTTAAATGTTTGTAAACCATGTATCATTTTCGTTCCACTTCACAATTATGTGTTACTTTGTGTTGGTCTATCACATACAATCTCAATAAAATACATTTAAGTTTGTGGTTGTAGAGTGACAAAATGTGGAAAAGTTCAAGGGGTATGAATACTTTTTCAAGGCACTGTACTTCATCTGAAATCTGGGAACCTGAAGATGAATTTAAGATGCAGCTCGGAAGTGTGTGTCAAGTTATTCTAGTCATTCATGTCAGAGTTCATTATTTCAGAAAAGTGTCAAGGCGCTTACAACAATATGGAAGCAGTATATGGTGGTAATCCCCATGCTCTATTATGTCTCATAAGTTTAGCAGATTTTTGGTTTGATACCATTTATTAGAAAGATTTGGGGCTAAATTAAAAAATGTTAATCATTCAAGAATTGACAAAAAATCCCTACAACATACCACATGAATCACCACAGTCAGGTTGTAATTTGGTTTTGCGTTTTGGTTTCTTTTGACATTTGCAGATTTCTGCATTCTTCGGTGACTGGATGGAGAGAAGTTCTGTTTGGAAACTGATCCCAAGTCCTCTTACTGTCGATATATCTATCTATCTAAAGCCATCCGTCCTCTGAATCCCCTCGGTCTTCAGTGTGTGGTTGAAAGATTTCTCATAGGAGGTCACAACTGCTCATGTTATACAGGGATGGCAAGTTTCAAATGGCTACTATGAGGACTAAACTTGCTTCTGTTAATGCCACCACTACTGTTAATGCTAGTACTACCATACTACTACCAACACCAAATGCAGTTGGAACCCAAGGGCCTGGGCTGCACAAGATTTCTGCCTAAAAGCCTATTAAGGCAGTTTTTTCTCGCCACTGTCGCTGTAACTCTGCTCCTGGTGATGTTGGGACTCTGAAATTGCCTTGACTCTTTTTTGAGTGTATTCTAGTCCTGCTCAATGTGTTAAGTGTCCTGAGATGACTTCTGTTGTGATATGACACTATAAATAAAACTATAATCACACATAAATCATATTGGGCTTATCGGATCCACCAGAGTCTCAGCTTCACAAGAATACCCACTTCATGCATTCACGACTGTTGAGAGACACAAATACGTCGTATTCAAATAGAGCATTTTGAATGGTTGGAGAGTTTCCATCCCCTCCTCCAACAGTCCTGAGCCTGGTCCAGCCTCTCAAACATGGGCTGCCAGCTGGATCTCAGGGTTAACTCTCAGTGGAGTATCAACAAAGACACGGACTACCTTTACATGCACGCTCATACTCCTCTATTATTCTGAATCTGACAATATTCAGATTTCATATAGGTCATGTTAACATCATATTGCATCTGGATATTCTGAATGGAGCATTTTACTATCAAGACATCTGTAAAATGTTTCTGTTATGTTATGTTAATCAGAATATGAATGGCCGCATGTTAATGGGAATATTAGTGGAATATTCCTTGACATCAACCTTGTAAATAAGTAGGAATATTTCGGAATATGTTTGGTGTGGTCCTAGTGGCAGACAGAAGACAAACATGCATGTGTGTTTCTACATACCAGGCCTCCGTGTGCCATGGGCTCGCACTCATCAGTAGGGTACATGCGTGTGACAGGACAGCGGAGGATTCCATGTCCTTGAGGAACGTGGGTAGCGTAGTCCTGAACAAAAGCACATAGCAAGTATACATAAAATAAAACATACATCCTTGACTTTCCTTACCTGTTTATTTGAATAATTATGTTAGGACATTCTTTCTGTCTCACCAATCCTGAGAGTCTGAGCCAAAAATATCAAACATTTTGGACAAAAGGACAAATACAGTCATTAGAATATTTACAACAAATGGCCCTCTCTCATGTTATTTGTTCAGTGTTGACAGAATGCACTCGGGTCAACATCGGTAAAGGAAGCGTAGGGATTGGATTATGAGCAGAGGGAGGAGAGCCATGTTAAAGCTTATAAGCTGAGGCTACTCCACTGCCCAGCATCCTCTAGGCTGAAAACGAGATGGATGAAATAAGAGTTCAGGCCATGGGAGGATGCTGCTGTTACTCCCACATCTGTACCGAGACCTGGCTCCAGTGGGAATGATGCTCAGCCCAGTTGGTTTTGTTACTGCTGGAATCTACTGCTGTTTTTTTTTTTTGTCTTTTTCATTGTGTAGCATAGATTGACTGCACCGATGTCTCGTTCAACTCCTACCGCTACTATTCTGACTGACGGCTGATTAAAAAAATGGATTACTCCCAGGAGTCTGTCATGAGCGTGTTCTAGTCCTGAGATTACATTTAGTATGATAGGACACTAGAAATAAAATGTTGTTGAATTGTAAGGGGGAACTCATCATATACTGAAGAGTGAAATAAAGTGATTTGGTTAGTGATTTCTTATATAGACTGCAGGGATTTCCACACAGTTTAACGCTGCTCTAATCTAAATACATGAATGAGGTCAAATGACTGTGGCACATAGTCTCTTTTCCCGTTTCAGCAGCAGGGAGCTGCCTCCAGTGATAAACCAGTGCATCCTACTTGCCCAGCACCGGGGGTTCAGGCAACTTTACCGTAGTAGGGAAGATGTCCACACTGTGTGTACAGCTTGTTGTGTTTTTAGGGTGTTGTGTATTCCAGCATCCTCCTACCTGGATGCACTGAAGCCACCACCACACAGCATCACGGCAGTTGTACCGGGCACAGCGACCCTCACCCAGCAGGTTGGGGATCAGACCGTGACGCAGCGTTCCCGCAAAGGCCAAGATCATGTTGCTACGGAGACCACCGCACAATGGTTAATTGTAGAGTTCAGTTACTTTTAAAGGAAACACAAACATTTATCAATCACAACCACACACACACACACACACACACACACACACAACACACACACACACACACACACACACACACACACACAACCACACACACACACACACACACACACACACACACACACACACACACACACACACACACACACACACACACACACACACACAACCACACACACACACACAACCACACACACACACACACACACACACACGTACCGAGCCTCGGTATGTCTCCCAGTGAGCAGCATCAGTCCTCGGAGACCGATGAAAGTATCTCTGCCCCAGCAACGGAAAATCCCAGCAGAGAAATGAGGAAGACCTAAAAAATGTCAATGAGTGGATCAGTTAGATCAGCTACTGGTGGACTACTGCTACCATATGTATGTCTCGTAGAAATGTCTTACATTCAAACCTTTTACAATCAAACACACTGTTCTCTCCTCTTTCTGTACTCAAAACGAAGCTATGCACACTTAACAAAACCTGGTGGATCACAGGTAATGACCAACTATCTGCTGATCATTGTCATAAGAGTGTGTATATGGAGCATTACGGCCTGAAGCCACATTGCATTTTTTTCTGTTTTCAATGCTTCCCAATGAGGAAGAGACGACCTGGAGAAGGTAGAACATCTCTGACCTCTTCAGATAAGTGCTGCTGACGGCACTGTAACAACTCAAGTATCTGTCTGTCCTGAGCTTTATATGCAGACACACAATATCACTAGAAAGACAAGCCGAAATGTGGGAGCAGATTGGCCGGGAAGACCATGTTCCAACATTACAGAAGTTATGATTATGACAGTTATGATGACAGAAAATGAGCAGAGCAGCAGCAGCATCTCCCCACCACTAGGAAGCTCCAGCAGGGAGGAAAGAAGCTTCAGAGATGGAGGCACAAGGCTTGGAACAAAAAGGGTCATTAATGAAGGGGTGGACCCGACTAAGAATTAACATAGTCCAATCTAAGAGAGCATTGCGGGACGTTCAGCTCCGCCTACAGCCCGAATGGAATGATCCGGTGTTTTGCTGACCATCCGACTATGAGATTGGCAGTCCAATCAGTCTCCTTAGATCGAATCTAGAATAGTCGACCATTATACTAAATTATCGTCTCATTTATGGTCTGATTAACAGTAAATTCATCAAATTCAGTGCCAATGCTATATCACTAAAGCTACTGCAGTGGTCCTATTTGTTGATGCAGTGTTGAGGCTTCATCACATTGAAGTAGGCATGTTTTCATCTCTGAGCCCATTCCTACATTTTTATGGTACTTTGGCTCAGATCGGGGTTGAAGTCACAGTAAATATCATCTTCATCTCATGAAAATAAAAACATGAAATAATCAATTCATTCTTAAAGGATTCTTTCAGTTGAGTTAGTCTTATTTTGTTCAGGACACCATTCAGTATCTGTTGCTAGGCTACCTGCAGCCAGTGAGACACAGCACTGCTCCTTCTGGCCCGTGATTGGACTGATGCGGTAGGGAACGTCCTCCAGTTTCATGGAGAGGGGGGGGAGGGCAGGGATGTGTCCGACACCACACATCTGCACTGAACCCAGCGCTAGGTAACGTACGAAGCTGGAGCCATTCTGGATGAAACTGTTTGGACACGGAGATAGAGAACTAGCAGACAGCGAGACAGAAAGTGTGATTGCTCTACATTTTACTTGGCTGCAACAAATCATTCCTCAAAATGAATAGTTTTAGCTATGAAGATGTCTCTCCTACCTGGACATTAGTTTGTGAGTGGCGTCCAGGGCTGTGACGTAGGCTGACACCAGGATGGCATCGAAGTAACAGGGGATGAGGTAGCGTGGGATGTGTTTCAAGTAGTTAAACATAGCTTCCAACCACTCACCCACCTGCAGACACACACAGTACATTAATGGACAATCTGTTCCTGAATCAGCTTCAGGACTGTGGACACTATTAGAAGGAAGAAGTTACCCACTGCCTAGTCACTTCACCTGTCTTCTATATGCATGTATGTAAAATAATATTGCATTTGAACACACATTGCACCCCAGTTGCTTAATAAGTTACAGGTGTCTGCAAATAGTAGTGATAGCCTTGATACTGATTTTTTTTTAAATATAGATTTTCAATTCTTTGCACACAATAAATAATATTCCCTCCGTCACTGCAGAAATATCAGACATATCTTCAAACCTGAAAAAGAATTAAACAAAAAACACAAATGTATCTGAATGGCTCGATAGTTAGCAGTTCAGTGTTATTTGTGTAGTTTGGGTGAGGTGGGCCAGGTCACCTGTGCCAATGGTCCCTCTCTGTGTATCAGTCTGCTAGACACAAAGTTGATCAGCCAATCCCCCTGTCTGAGGTTAGCACAGACAGGATGTCCCAGGTCATTGTTGGGCCGGATATCAGCCAGCACCGACATCAGACCTGCAAACACACAACCACCACCCCATTCACACTGCTGTCATATCAAGCCAGACATGGGAACGATTGGGCAAGTATCAGTCATACTTCAAAAGTGCTTCATGGCAATCATGAAAATAAAAACACTGCTGTTTCTTTTGACTTTGTGTTTGAATGTGTGTAGAGAAACTCCCTCGACCAAGCTGGTGAGTGATTGTTATCTTCCTGTATCTCCTGTATCTCTGCTGCATGTGTGTGTGTGTGTGTGTGTGTGTGAGAGCAGGAACATACATATACATACATATATATATATATATATATATATATATATATATATATACATATACATACATATATATATATAATATATATATATAACACACAAACATACATATATATATATATATACACACACATATATATATATATATATTCATATATATATATACATACACACACATATATATATATATATATATAACATATATATATATACATATATATATGTATATATATATATATATATATATATATATACATATATATATTATATATATATATATATACATATATATATGTATATATATATATATATATATATACATATATATATTATAATATATATATATATATATACATATATATATACATACATATATATATATATACATATATATATATGTGTACGACGCATATAAAAGATGAGGTGTATGTATGTGTATATATGTTTGTATATACATATAAACATATAAATATAAATAAATAAGAGGTATATTACATAATATATACTGTTTATATAATTAATATAAATCAATGTTTATATTTATTACTGTTTATTGAATACTGTCCTATTTGGACAAATTATATATATGTTGACGCTTTGGTAACATTGTTAATGAAACTTTCATGGCAATAAATTATTATTTTCAACTTAATTTCTTGAGTCTTGTGGATCCGTTCAGTCCTCTGGCAGAGCGCTGCACACACACCACTGCTGCAGTCACACATCCATGCAACTAAGAGGAACGGTTCTTATCCAAACACTGTCATACTCAAGTACAGCTACTAAGAAAACAGGGATTAGACCATTTTTAACAGCAGAGTAATGGAACTTTTCTAGTATCGCTATACTGTGCACCACTAGTCCTGAGCATAATAAAAAAAACTTTAATATTCCAGCAGGGCTCCAGAGTGCGACCATTTTGGTCGCATATGCAACCAACATTTTTATGAGTGTGACTGAAAAAAATGGTAGGTCGCACTGGTGCACCTAACGCTGCTCAGGTGAAAAAAAAAATCATAAGCGCAGCATTTCCTTGTGTTCTCCTGATGGCATCGTGGTCTAAACTAATAAGAGACGGAGCTCGGGCGGGTCCTTGCCTCTGATTGGCTGTGGTCCTTTTCACTGCTGTAAATTGTATCAGTTCGAAAAATGCGAGCGAGCAGAGCAGGTACTCTGAACGCTTCGATTTTCTTTGAAAGTGAAGAGAGGCAGAAAGCCTCACCCCGAGACGAATTAAAAAGCCCAAAAATATGCCTTCAGACAGGACTGGTTGAAGCAATTTCCCTGGCTGATGTACGATAAAGAAAGGGACTCAATGCACTGCATTTATTGTTGGGAGCGCGGTCAGAATTTGTCCGGTAATAGTGCGTTTGTGGAAGAGTCAACATTTCGCATCGAGACGCTGAAAAAGCGCAATATGTCCAAAAAGCATACTACATGCCGTGATAAGTGTGTTAATAAAGCTCTCCCAGCTGCATATCAGCGTCAGGCTGTATCGATCAGGTCCGCTGAGGAATCTGGAATGATTATAAAATTCAACGTCACATACAATATTGCAAAGGAGGAGTTGCCGTTCACTTAATTTATGTCCGAAATTATTCTGATGAAAAAAAATGCCGACACTAAAGAACAAGAACAAGACAGCTGCAGAGGTTGGAAACGCCACGTACACGTCATTCATGATTGACGGCGACACAGAAGTCTCTACGAAGGAGTGCGTTATTGTCTACTGCTGCATTTTGTGTAAAGGGAGTCCGGTCAACATGTTAAAGGGACATGTCGAGGTGGAGCATGGACACGCACAGTGTTTGAAGGCCCACATTACAGCATGAGACATCATGAATAGGAAATTGTATAGTAGCCTATTCCTAATATTATTATTAAAAATGAATAGCCTAAGTAAAAATATAAGTAGGCTAGGCTAAGATCACATAAACAGTTTTCCATTTGCAATCTATAGGCTAGTGACCTGTATGATCTTTTTATTGTGCCACAAAGCAAGCATTTGCTGCGCTTGGGTATCAGTGTGCAGATTGGCTGCAGAAAACGGTTGCTCTGGGTGCTGATGGTGCTGCAGTCAACCTAGGCCATAAGAGGGGGTCATTATTTAAAAGGAGAGCGACAAAAAGGTGACTTTTTGGCGTTAAAGGCGACGCAATGAAAAATGTGGGTGCACCTAAATTTTGTGCTGGTGCACCTAAAAAAAAAGTTAGACGACCAGTGCAACCAATGCAAAAAGTTAGCCTGGAGCCCTGTCCAGCACTGCATTCAGGTCGGGATTTGCTCATCATTGTAAGAGGGCCTGTGTACTTCTGAAGTCTGAAGAGGTAAAATCACTGGAGCTACGTTGGAGGCAAATAGCTCATTTTAATGAAGTGTTGGGACCTTACAATTAGGACTACACAGTGCGGCCTACAAAAAGCCTACACATGCGGTCAGGACAAAGGAACAAAGGAGATAAACAACTACAACCACCACTTTAGTGTCACCTGCAACGTGCAACGTCACACAACTGGTGCCCTATTGGCTGACAACCACAGGTAACCCCAGGGGGTCCCCGGCAGCAGCCGTGAACTATATAAACCAGCGCAATCTTAAGAACAGCTTTCTGACTCTTCTCTTCCTACTTCCAACGCAACACCACGTTGCAAACGGGAGGCGACCCCTCCTGCAGTGCACTGCTGCACAAGAGGAACCAAGCCGGTTCCTGCATTCCAGCTACCAGCTCCTGTCTGAAGTAAGCTGACTAAATCGCCAAGCCGCGATTATATTGCCGCCCACGGAAGAAAGAAACACAAACTGTTTTCTTTATTCGAGTTTGATCAACGAGAGGAAACACGCTCCGATCTCGTCTGGACTGAGCCGACTCATCACGACCTCCGCTGCCGCCGGAACGGCGTCATTGCCAGGACGGACCCGCAGCTTGCGCAACGACACCAGTAAGAGGCAATCAGTCTGGGCAGAGACATAAGTGATAGTGTAGGATATGCTTGTAATTCTTGTTAATGTGTTTTACGTTCTGATCACGGTCCGCCCAGTCCGGTGCTTTCCGTGTTGTATTTGAATGCTGATTGTGTACCCACGCTGCTGAGTTGATTTCTGTAACGGTGTTTTTGACTAACCTCAGCCATATTCGCGAGCTCAGTGAGCGTCTACAATCAGTTAAAAGGCCGGTCTTGCTGAATAAACGCCAGTTCATTCACGAGTGCCCGTGTGATAGTAACATCGCCTCCTGAGCCTCAGAATATTGCTTGTGAATTCTCCCCTTCTCTTTGTTTGTGTCCCGCTAACACACACACACACACACACACCGCACACACGTGTCCTACGCCAGCTGTTCCCGGCGGACGCTAAGGACATAGCTACATCCGATGGCTGCACCCGGCCATCTCTCTCTCTCTCTCTCTCCCTCTCTCACTACTCCATCTGACATCAGAGGCTCCGCCCCTGAACGCTGTGAGGAATAGCTCCATCTGGTGGTCGCGCCAGGCCATATCTCTCTCTCTTCCTCTCTCTCTCTACACACACGCACACGCACACGCACATGCACACACACACACACACACACACACACACACACACACACTGCACGTGTGTCTCTTCCTTTGTTCAGCTTAGCTTTGTGTTAGGTAGTTAGGTAATAAGGCTTTGTTAATTGCAGTGTTATTGATTGTGATCATTATTACTGGTTTTAATAAATCTTATTATATTATAACTAGCGGTCTCGTGTGCTTGTTGTGTATATGTCACTGGATAACAGCAGGTTGTGAAGGCTAGTGCTGGAATTTCACGCCTTTTTAATTGTTAGATTGTTTTTATGCTTCTATGCCAATGATCACAATCCTTGGCATGTGAGTATAAAACCTTTATATTGAGACTGAATACAGTTTTAGGTTATCTTTTCCCTGATCCCAGGGTGGTGCCCCGTTTATTCATGATTATATCATGATAATATCCATCCATCCATTTTCTACCGCTTATCCTGTATTTAGGGTCACGGGGGGGCTGGAGCCGATCCCAGCTGTCATTGATCATGATAATATATTAAATATAATTATTAATATCGACAATCATACTGACATTAATAATTAGCTGTTGATAACCAAATCTGCTCCTGTTACTACCCCAACATAATTGGTGCCCCGTGTGAGGGCTTCTTAAACCAGCTTTATCCAGAGATTTATTCACAATAACCTGAGAATTATAGTAATAATAACAATAATAGGAATTGTTGCTATTAATATCATTGTTTAGAAATCGATGTTCAAGGATCGATTTGTTTGCTCCCCGTTACTATTTCAATTCAATTCAATTTTGTTTATTTATATGGCACCTTTCATGCAGGGAAATGCAACACAAAGTGCCGTACAGAAAATACAAATTTAGAAAATAAAAACAACAACAACAGAAAGAAAGACCCGACCCCCCCACCCGGAACACACTCGCACACTCACACTAACATGCACGCAACTCGGGTATGGACACCATGCACACACACACACACACACACCCCCACGCACTGCATTGGCTAAAACTGTAGAGACATGGCTCGGCACTGAGACATCGGTGAGTGAAAGGCCATCCACACCATGAGGGACTCTGGTTCCCGTCAGTCGACGGTAAAAGAGATAAAATAATGTAAAATAGAACAAGATAGCAGTAATAAAATAAATAGCTAAAAACTAGATAAAAAGCTATATAGGATAGAATAAAATCAGCATAAACTACTAAAATAAGCAAACTTAAAATAATAGATTAAAACTTGGGGAATAAAATAGCAGACTTAAAATAATAGAAGGCTAATTAAAAGCCAGACTAAAAAGATGCCAGGCAAATACAGTGGAGGGTTGTGTATGCATGTTGTGATAAGCCATTAATTGTTTAAAAACAATACTAACAAACTACACAGGGTTAGGGATACTAAGATGCGTTACAACACTGGTATTACTCACCAGAGGTGCTAGAGACACCTCATTTCCATTGTAAGTCACAGGTCGACGCAGCTCACCTGTGCACCCACATCAGTATAACAACAAATTCATTCTCTTTTTGTGATTAACACCAACCAAGTGAAGCCACCGTATTCTCCCTTTACTAGAAGTAGAGCAGAGAATAGAGCCACAGAGTGTACCGACTCTGTGAACGTTGAAATTGTACCTTGCTGTTTTCACCACGGGTTCTAGCTCGAGTCAAAATTTCAAAAATAATTCCCCAACTGTGCCTGCCGTGCATTTCAGTTAGCGTGCCTTTGGCAAAGAATTAAGTAAGCAGCCTACAGTAAGTCTGAGTTGCTGTATAGAATCATTAGAGGGTGAAGCTGACCTCTCTAAAAGGGAACCACCAGTCACCTTATCAGGTGATTTGCATAACCCCCCCTCCTTTCTCTCCAGACACAATGGAGACCCCCTGCAAACAGTTCATCTCATCTGTGGCACAGAGCCTTCAGACAGGCTACTCTGAGTTTTTGCAGAAACTAAACTTCAGTGAGTGCCAAGAGGAGATCGACTCGTTACTGAACAGCAGATCTGATGAAGTAACATCATCCAAGGGTCCATTGTTAAAATGCTTGCTACTGACTTTCTACAAACAAACCTGTCTCTTGGTTCAGAGTAAATCTGCCCTAGAGGAAAAAGTGGTAGCACTAGAGGAGCAAAGTGCTTGTCGCCTCCACGATGCTCAAGCAGCAGACATGAGAGCCATGCGTTATTTAGATGTCCTGCACACCACAGAGTCTGAGGTTTTGTCCTACAAGAACGAGTGGTTGAAGGTTAAACCAGAATGTCCTCCCTCAGCAGACTTGTCCAGTCAGTGTGATTCAGGCTTCTCTGACTCCCACTCTTTTTGTAGTGAAAATACGACTCCCCCGCCATGCATAAGATGGGAACAGTTACCAGCAGACACAAAGTCCTTAAGACAAGCTCCACTTAGAGACAGCGGTAACGGCTACGGAGCAGCCCATTCCTCTGACACAGACAGCGAAGAAACCAGCAGCGGAACTTACACAAGCCCTCCTCCAAAATCTTCCTATCTTTGGAACAAACCTGTAATTTGCGACGCGCCTCCTCAATCTAGCTTAGTCTCGCCTTCACCAGGAAGGACGCCACAGCGCTTCCGCTTTGAAGAGCTTGAGAGCATAGCTAAAGATATTCAACATTTTGATCCCGACAACTCGAACCATAATATTGACGAATATTTGAGAGAGTTAGACGGACTGCTGATTGATCTCCCCCATGCCTCCTCACGGGAGAAGCTCAGACTAGTCTGGAAGACCACAACCAGACATGTCCGCAGTTTCATAGGAACGCTTGCACCCAGAACCCAGGACCGATACCCCAGACTTTGTGCAGCACTACGGAAGGAGTATAGCCGGATCCCGCCGCCGCTACGAACGGTGCCCTCGCCGTTGTACACCAGGGCAGGAATCACCCACGCAGTACTATTGGCGCTTCAGAGCCGCCTATGCTCAGGGCCATACCTCCCCAGGACTGGAGGAAGAGCATACCTTCCAGTCTTTCTTCTTGCATAACCTGCACAAAAGCATGTGGGGCGATGTCGCCATGCACTGCAGGACACATGGACTCTCCATGCAAGAGATTCGTAATTACGCACAGATGGCTTGGGAAACCCACTTAGCGCGCAAACTTAAAAGCCAGCCCGCTAACTTCGACACATCTGCGTCCGAAACGCCTGCCGCCTTAAAGCATAGCCCTCATAACAGCGCGAAAGGGGGTGAGCGGCCAGCACGCCCCTGGAATCAGACAAACTCCCAAACTAACGAAGATAGGGATCCGTGCGACCCAATCGAGAAGCTGTGACGTGACCCAACCATCACTAAACTCCCCCCAGAAGCCTGGTAAGAGACGGCGTGGGGATACTGAGCATCAGTAAGTGTCTCTCCCTTTGTTTAGCTTAGCTTTGTGTGTTAGGTAGTTAGGTAATAAGGCTTTGTTAATTGCAGTGTTATTGATTGTGATCACTATTACTGATTTTAATAAAACTTATCATATTATAACTAGCAGTCTCTTGTGCTTGTTGTGTATATGTCACTGGATAACAGCAGGTTGTGAAGGCTAGTGCTTGAATTTCACGCCTTTTTAATTGTTAGATTGTTTTATGCTTCTATGCCAAGGATCCCGATCCTTGGCATGCAAGTATAAAACCTTTATATTGAGACTGAATACAGTTTTAGGTTATCTTTTCCCTGATACCAGGGTGGTGCCCTGTTTATTCATGATTATATCATGATATATTAAATATAATTATTAATATCGATAATCATATTGACATTAATAATTATCTGTTGATAACCAAATCTGCTCCTGCTACTACCCCAACAGAAGCTTCTGTATTTACTGGTCGTAAGGCTGCTATAATGCTACACAGAATACTGGAATGCTTTGTATTTCACACTTGCCCAGAATATAATTTGTTTCAGTACACTGCGTAAACATAGTGAACTAAAAATGATGTGTCACTACCTTGTAGACCAGCATATTTGAGGGTTTCCCATCCTGGGATACTGTAACAGCCTCCACCATCCTCCTGTTCTTCAGAGTCACAGCGAAACAGCAGGACATTTAGGTCCGCTAACGTCAGCTTGGACATCAGCCTGGGAAACAGATGATAGATGATAGGGGATAGAAGGGCAAATCCAAGCCCAAACAGGTGCTTTGAGTGCAAAGACAGGGTTTTAAAACATGAAATCAATGAGTCATGCTCTCAAATTGAAAGACTACACTCTTGAATAAAGACAGGAACTGGGAGCTCCATACCAAAAGTCATGTCTCACAAGTGATGTGTGTGTATGTGCACTTACTGTGCCAGGGATTTCTGCAGTGCTTCTGGTGGGTTTTCATCTGCTACACTACCTTTCTTGTATTTTGGGCTGAACTGCATCAGATAATACCTCAGCACCCCCACCAACTTCTGGGCCTTGGGGTCCAAACTAACCCTGTACGAAAGAGAGAGTCGCAGAAAGCTTGTACCCAACAACTGATCCAAATGCAGATTGCTAATCATTTAGCTTTTGATAAACTGTGGAAAAAATTTAGTGCATTGAAATTTTCCTTCAATGATGACGCAAATACAGCACTGATTTGGCTTGTGTTTTGGTGTGTGGTTTACCTGAAGGCAATGACGCTGCCTGGTGTCAACTTCTGAAAGGTGATTTCCTGCACAAACTCTGAGCGACCTTTAGATGTCACACAAGCTTGCTTCACCACTGTACTCTCCTGTAACTATATCAAATGTAAATGTATTAATATAATTTGATTGATATGCTAATTTATTTCAATAATAAGCAGAATTACCACAACCCTAAAAGTGATCGTAGTAATAGTTACCGATATATGCTCCTTAATTTCCACAGTGTATTCTGGCATGCCATTGATGTTGTTTTCATCCCTCTTATAACTCCCTGCATGCCTTTCCACTGTCCTTGCCTCGAGTACCACTTCCTCAATTTTCCCTTGAGAGGAAGAGAAAGACACGAAGAGTTTTTGGAAACCAAAAATCAAAGAAACAGATAGAAAATGCAATCTCACATCTTATATTTATAAATACTTGTGATGATATAAGTTATCTTCATACCTGGTATGAACATTGGCGGGACACTGTCGTTGTACTGGTGGGTTTTGGGGTTCCAGAACGCTGTCCTGCAAACTGCAACCACAGATTGGTGTGTGTTGGGACAGTGTCGAGTAACTGCAACGATATCTTCATCAACCTGGTCTACAAACACCTGGAGAGAGAGAGATGATTAGAGATCAAACACGCTGTTAAGAGATAAGTCATCTGTAAAGGTAGAGATACACCAAATCTGTTGACAACGGATCAACAAATCCTAATCATTTTTTCAGCCTCAACTTTATGGAATGTGTTCCATCCATCACAAGGTAGCAGGCTCATGGATGTCAGATCAGAACAGAACAGAACAGTGAAACTAGGCAAAGGTGACTGCGTTGCCTATTTCTCTCCCCAAATGTTTGGGAAACATACAGTATTCTTTCCCCCAAACAAAGCCCCATAGATTCAATTGCAAATCAACCTGCATTTATAAAGCTCTTAGCTTCTTTAGGTAATGCAGTTCAGCTTTCATGCCACACATGTGGCAGTGGAGGCCGGGGACCTCGACGGACCAGACCCAGGCAGCAGAAGCTGTGTCTGGGGACGTGGAACGTCACCTCTCTGTGGGAGAAGGAGCCGGAGCTTGTGTGGTAGGTGAAGCTCTACCAGTTAGATCTGGTGGGGCTTACCTCTACACACAGCCTCGGCTCTGGAACCGTTCTCCTGGATTGGGGTTGGATTCTATTCTTCTCTGGAGTTGACCAAGGTGTGAGGCAATGGGCGGGTGTGGGGATACTCACAAATACCCGGTTGAGTGTCGCTGTGTTGGAGTTTACCCTGGCGGACGAGAGGGTCCACCGGGGTAAAGCCTTTGGGTTATGGGGGGTAAACTCTGAACTGCTGTTCAGTGCATATGCACCAATAACAGTCAGAGTATTGAGTCCTGCATTGGGCTCCATTAGGGGACTCCACAGTTCTGCTGAGACTTCAACGCGCATATGGGCAACAAAAGAGATACCTGGAGGAGCGTGATTGGGAGGAAAGTCCTCCCTGATCTAAACCTGAGGACTTCTGTGCCAGTCATGGACTGAACAAACTTATGTTCGGACATAAGGATGCTCATAAGTGTTCATGGTACCAGAGCACCCTAGAAGGTCCATGATTGATTTTGTGATCACACCGTCCGATCTGAGGCTGCATGTTTTAGACACTCGGGTGAAGAGTGGGGCGGAGCTATCAACTGATCACCATCTGGTGGTGAGTTTGTTAAACCTTTGGACAGACCTGGTTATCCCAAACGAGTAGTGCTGGTGAACTGTGAATGTCTGGAGGAGCCCCTTGTCTGCGAGGTCTTCAACTAACACCTCCGGCGGAGCTTTTCTGGCACCCCCTGTGGAGGTTTGAACCTGAGTGGGCAATGTTCAAAGCTTCCATTGCTGAAGATGCGGTAGTCAGGGGGGGGAGGAGGGTTTGCAGTTCGGTGTGCTGAGGATCTCATCGCTGCTTTTTGCAGATGAAGTCGTCCTGCCCGCATCATCGGTCTGTGAACTCCAGCACTCACCTGATCAGTTCGCAGCCAAGTGTGAAAAAGTCGGGATGAGGATCAGCATCTCTGAGGCCCCGTCCACACGGAAACGTTTTTTGTATGTAAACACAGAAGTTTTGTGTGTTTTGGCCAGCCGTCTACACGGATCCAGCGTTTTCGGGGCCTGAAAACGCACTTTTTTGAATTCAGGTCTCAGGATGAAAAAGAAAAAAACGGCACCCTTCCACTTCATGTTTGTTTTCACGTAGACAGCTTAAACACATACGATGACGTCATCGGCCTGCCCCTCGACCCTCAAAACTGACTTCTTCCCCCACGACGTCTCATAACAACAACGTTACGTGCTTGTAGCAGATTCTGCTCGCCTGTACAATGGCGTATCAGGGTCACTGTATGAAAACACCGGAGCCGAGAGAGGGGGGCAATATATAGGGGGAAAAAGTGGCAGATTTGCTTTTTACGATGCTAACAAACAACCAACGCATTTATCTTTCTAATGAATCCATCACAATGTGTGACAACATCTCGTTAAGGTCCTTAGGGTGAAGGCTGTTGATGCTTATTGTTGGTTTTATTTAATATGAGAACA
This sequence comes from Chelidonichthys spinosus, assembly GCA_029853015.1. Lineage (NCBI taxonomy): Eukaryota > Metazoa > Chordata > Actinopteri > Perciformes > Triglidae > Chelidonichthys > Chelidonichthys spinosus. Next base: position 582,309 of record CM056827.1, on the reverse strand, counting down.
AATTGTCATCTTATGGGTCTTTATTGATCTGGTGGTCGGATGAAAAGTAGCCGTAGATTTCGCATGTTGCCATAGCAATGGCAAACATCCGGTCAAGCTCCCTCTCTTCTTCTGCGTTTTTGGTGTATTTTTGTAGCAGAAACAGCGCCACATACAGGCCTGGAATATGTACTACAGCACGCTGAGTCTTTTTCAGTGGTTTGGTGTGGACGCAGATTTTGAAACGACGACAAGGAAAAACAGAAAAAAAAGATTGTTTTGGTACGGGGTTGGGGCTTGCAGGCGAGCGCCTGGTGGCCGGGTGAAAGAGCGACGTGGGCCCGCCCTCCTGTAGGCCCACCACCCGCAGGAGGGTTCAGAAGGGGCCGGTGCGGTGGGATTTGGGTGGCTGTCCTGGGTGGGTGCCCCGGCGACCCAATCCCCGGAAGGTGACTCTAGCCATGGGGACATGGAATGTCACCTCACTGGGGGGTAAAGAGCCTGAGCTAGTGCGGTAGGTAGAGCGCTACCGGCTACAGGTAGTCGGGCTCACCTCCACGCACAGTCTGGGCTCTGGAACCCAACTCCTTGAGAGAGGCTGGACTCTCTTCTACTCTGGAGTTGCCCGCGGTGAAAGGCACCGAGCTGGTGTGGGCTTGCTCATAGCCCCCCAGCTCGGCCGCCATGTGTTGGAGTTTTCCCCGGTGAACGAGAGGGTCGTTTCCCTGCGCCTTCGGGTCGGGGATAGGTCTCTCACTGTTGTTTCGGCCTATGGGCCAAACGGCAGTGCAGAGTACCCGGCCTTCTTGGAGTTCTTGGGAGGGGTACTTGAGAGTGCTCCAACCGGGGAGGGGCGTGATTGGGAGGAACGGCCTCCCCGATCAGAACCCGAGTGGGGTTCTGTTATTTGACTTCTGTGCTGGTCACGATTTGTCCATAACGAACACCATGTTCAAACATAAGGGTGTCCATCAGTGCACATGGCACCAAGACACCCTAGGCCGGAGGTCAATGATCGACTTCGTGGTTGTGTCATCTGACCTCCGGCCGTATGTTTTGGACACTCGGGTGAAGAGAGGGGCTGAGCTGTCAACTGATCACCACCTGGTGGTGAGTTGGATCCGCTGGCAGGGGAGGAAGCTGGACAGACTTGGCAGACCTAAACGCGTTGTGAGGGTCTGCTGGGAACGTCTGGTGGAACCCTCTGTCAGGGAGGTCTTCAACTCCCACCTCCGGGAGAGCTATGACCAGATCCCGAGGGAGGCTGGGGACATTGAGTCCGAATGGACCTTGTTCTCTGCTTCCATTGTTGACGCGGCTGTTCGAAGCTGTGGCCGTAAGGTCTCCGGTGCCTGTCGTGGTGGCAATCCCCGAACCCGGTGGTGGACACCGGAAGTAAGGGATGCTGTCAAGCTGAAGAAGGAGTCCTACCGAACCTGGTTGGCTCGGGGGACTCCCGAGGCAGCTGACGGGTACCGGCAGGCCAAGCGTGCTGCAGCACGGGCGGTCGCTGAAGCAAAAGTTTGGGTTCTGGGAAGAGTTCGGGGAGGCCATGGAGGAGAACTATCGGTCGGCCTCGAGGAAATTCTGGCAAACCATCCGGCGCCTTAGGAAGGGGAAGCAGCCCCCCACCAACACTGTTTACGGTGGAGGTGGGGAGCTGCTGACTTCGACTGGGGATATCGTCGGGCGGTGGAAGAAATACTTCTAGGATCTCCTCAACCCCACTGACACGTCTCCCATTGGGGAAGCAGAGGCTGGAGACTCAGAGGTTCATCCACCCATTACCTGGGCTCAAGTCACCGAGGTAGTTAAGAAGCTCCCCGGTGGCAAGGCACCGGGGGTGGATGAGATCCACCCTGAGTACCTCAAGTCTCTGGATGTTGTGGGGCTGTCTTGGTTGAGACGTCTCTGCAACATCGCGTGGCAGTCGGGGACAGTGCCTCTGGACTGGCAGACCGGGGTGGTGGTCCCTCTATTCAAAAAGGGGGACTGGAGGGTGTGTTCCAACTATCGGGGGATCACACTTCTCAGCCTCCCCGGGAAAGTCTAAGGCTGCTAGAGAGGAGAATTAGGCCGATAGTCGAACCTCGGATTCAGGAGGAACAATGCGGTTTTCGTGCTGGCCGTGGAACACTGGACCAGCTCTATACCCTCCGCAGGGTGCTCGAGGGTTCATGGGAGTTTGCCCAACCAGTCCACATGTGTTTTGTGGACTTGGAGAAGGCATTCGACTGTGTCCCTTTATGACCGGAGCAGGAGCTTGGTTCGCATTGCCGGCAGTAAGTCAGACCTGTTCCAGGTGCATGTTGGACTCCGGCAGGGCTGCCCTTTGTCACCGGTCCTGTTCATTATTTCTATGGACAGGTTTTTTAGGCGCAGCCCTGGGCCGGAGGGGATCTGGTTCGGGAGCCACTGGATTTCATCCCTGCTTTTTGCGGATGATGTGGTCTTGTTGGCTCCTTCGAGCCAGGACCTCCAGCATGTCCTGGGGCAGTTTGCAGCCAAGTGTGAAGCAGACGGGATGAGGATTAGCACCTCCAAATCTGAGGCCATGGTTCTCGACCGGAAAAAGGTGGCTTTTTCCCTCCAGGTCGGGGGGGAGTTCCTGCCTCAAGGGGAGGAGTTTAAGTATCTTGGGGTCTTGTTCACGAGTGAGGGAAAGATGGAACGCAAGATTGACAGGCGGATCGGTGCAGCGGCTGCAGTAATGCGGTCGCTGTATCGGTCCGTCGTGGTAAAGAGAGAGCTAAGCCGAAAGGCGAAGCTCTCGGTTTACCGGTCAATCTACGTTCCTACCCTCACCTATGGTCATGAACTTTGGGTCATGACCTAAAGAATAAGATCCCGGATACAAGCGGCCGAAATGAGCTTCCTCCGCAGGGTGGCGGGGCGCTCCCTTAGAGATAGGGTGAGGAGCTTCGTCACACGGGGGGAGCTCGGAGTAGAGCCGCTGCTCCTCCACATCGAGAGGAGCCAGTTGAGGTGGCTCGGGCATCTGCATCGGATGCCCCCTGGACGCCTCCCTCGGGAGGTGTTCCAGGCATGCCCCACCGGGAGGAGACCCCGAGGAAGACCCAGGACACGCTGGAGTGACTATGTCACCCGGCTGGCCTGGGAACGCCTTGGGAGGAGCTAGGGGAAGTGTCCGGGGAGAGGGAAGTCTGGGCGTCCCTGCTCAGGCAGCTGCCCCCGCGACCCGGTCCCGGATAAGCGGAAGAAAATGGATGGATGGATGGATGTATGTTTTGGTACGTGTGGACAGGACCTAAATCTGAGGCCATGGTGCTCAGCAGGAAACTGATGGACTGGCTTCTCAGAGTAGGGAATGAGTCCTTACCCCAAGTGAAGGAGTTCAAGTACCTCGGAGTCTTGTTCATAAGTGAGGGGACAATGGCACGTGAGACTGGCCAGAGAGGAACAGCGGTGTCATGTCTGCCCGCCCTGATGGTTTCCACCTCCATTACCTTGTATGAATATATAGTCTGCATTTCCCTTTGTCCTGTGCCAGTTCGTCTTGTCTCCATGTCAGAGTTGGGAGCTCACCAAAGAGAACAAAGAGCTGCCTGCATGGAGGCCAAAAGCCTAGCATGCGGTCAGAACAAAGGGACAAAGGAGATAAAAGAACTAGAACCCACAAAACCTCCATCTTGTTTTACTTCTCACTAAGGTGCAAAGTGTGACGTCACACAACTCTGGTGCCCTATTGGCTGACAACCCCAGGGGGTCCCTGAGAGACAGCCATGAGGCATAAAAGTCGGCGTCCACCTTTAAATGCTCCCTTCCACCCTTCCTCTTCACCGTAGCACACGGCTACAACAGGAGGTCGCTGCCCTGCGCGGTGTCCTGTTTGCCTGCAGAAGGAAGAACACAAACGGTTTCTTCATCCAAGCTACCAGCAAGAAGGATAACTTCTACACCCCGCTGTTGTCGAAGTCAGCTGACCAAATCGCCACACCACGCGATTTTATTGTTTGCCTGCAGAAGGAACACAAACAGTTTTCTTCAGCTAAGTTGATCCACGAGGAGGATAACTTCTACGCCCCGCCCTCGTTTGGATTCAAACGTCTCGTCGCACCCTCTGCTGCTGCACGAGGACTGGCGAACCACAGCCCGTCGCCGCCGGCGCGTCAAGAAGCGCCGCCCCCGCATGCTGATTGTGTACCCACGCTGCTGGGTTTATTTCTGTAACAGTGTCTAACTTCGGCCACATTCACAAGCTCAGTAAGCGATCTACTAACAGTAAAAGGACCGGGGTCCCGCCGAACGAACACCAGTTAATTCACGAGCTCCCGTGTGATGGTAACACGCTTACTGAACTTCGTGTATCGCGTGCGCATTCCCTGCTCCACTCTTTGTTGCTGCTAACACACACACGCACACACACATACACCGCCCCCACACGTATCCTACGTCAGCTGTTTCCGTCTCTGGACGTCTCTAGGGAAATAGCTCCACCTGGTGGCTGCGTCTGGCAATATCTCTCTCTCTCTTTCTCTCTCGCTATTCTATCCTCTTCAGCTGTTCCGCCCCTGAACGCTAGGAGGGATAGCTTGGCCTGGTGGCTGGCCCTGCCATCTCTCGCTCATCACCTTTCCTCCCCCCACATACACACACACACACACACACACACACACACACACACACACACACACACACACACACACACACACACACACACATTCACGAGTGTCTCTCCCTTTGTTTAGCTTTAGCTTAGTGTGTATTTAGGTAGTTCGGTAATAAGGCTTTGTTAATTGCAGTGTTATTGATTGTGATCATTATTACTGATTTAATAAATCTTATTATATTATAACTAACTGTCTCTTGTGCTTGTTGTATATATGTCAGTGGATAACAGCAGGTTGTAAAGGCTAGTGTTTGGATTTCACGCCTTTTTAATTGTTCAATTGTTTTTTACTTCTATGCCAATGATCACGATGATTGGCATGTGAGTATAAAACCTTTATATTGAGACTGAGTACAGTTTTTGGTTATCTTTTCCCTGATCCCAGGGTGGTGCCCCATACATTTATGAGTATATCATAATAATATATTAAATAGAATTATTAATATCAATAGTTATATTGATATTAATAATTATCTGTCGATAGCCGAATCTGCTCCTGCTAGTTGCCCAACATCAGGGAACCACGCCAGCCACGTTAGCCCAAATCAGGTTTGGAATTCTGTTACTTGTTTGCCATAATCTAGCTTTACATTATTTTGATACTTTGTCTTTGCCTTTGTCCTGTATCGTCATCGTTTTCCTCGAAAGAGTTATTTTTTTGTTCTACAGTTTTTTCCTCTCCGTGAGTGAGTTCCCTTTGCTACTTTGTTATTAAAATATTGTTCATTTGTACTATGTCTTGGAGTCGTGCATTTGGGTTCACATCCTAGTTCAGTCGATGACAAGCGGGGGCGGTATTGCATTCGCTTTACCACATTGTTGTGACAAAAAGAGAGCTGAGCTGGGAGGCAAAGCTCCCGATCTACCGGTCTATCTTCATTCCTACTCTCACCCATGGTCATGAGGGATGGGTCATGACCCAAAGACGCCGGATAAGCAGTTGACAATGATGATGATTTCATTTTAAACAGTGCTTTCCAGTGAATTTCAACTGTCAGCATTCACAGGCATTTGTCTAGTTTTGTGTGTTGTTTAGCTGAAAAATCTTCACAGTCGATCCAAAACCAAGTATAGCCAGCAGTTCGAGCAACTGGGCTACTTTCGTTACAGCATGTATTTCCATTCATTGGATGGATTTGGTGTATCTCCACCATAAGAAAGGCAGTGCAGAAACACCACATCAGCAAATAGCACCAAAGATGGAGATGTCAAAACTGCTTTCCTTTTGTTTTCTGTTACCTTAAACAGATTGCAGAGTGAGCTGATGTCATTATATCAACAAACATGGAAAGTACATTATGGCACCTGAATGAATCCCTGGGATGCCAGTTCCTGGTGCAGCTTGTTAAGGGCCAGTTTCCCAGCCATGATGCCAGTCTGGAATCCAACTTCACCTGTAGAGTGAGCGGCAGCTGAGGGGTTCCACTTAGGGTAAAAACGTTCCTCCTTCACCACTGAGATCTACACACACACACACACACACACACACACACACACACATTGTTTTCACAAACATCAATAAAGGAAGGACCCCCACATGGGTCGTATTTTTAAGATTATGAAAAAATCACATCCTTGAAAAATGGAACGTTTGACCGCTCCACATGTAGCTTGTCTACAACTGTTCCTACAACAAAACTTTGAAGACAAAAATAGCATAGATTTTATGTTTGCAACAAAAAAGCCAATATTGGGGAATTTAAAATTTAAAGGTCATATTGATAACATTTTTACAGAAACGATTATAAAAAAAATAAAAAAACATCCACAGAGCTTTTAGAAAGGTGCAGAATCAAAAGTATCAGTTCTCGTGAAAATGTGAATTAATCATTTAAAATGTTTTTGTTGGTCTGTAATAAATTTGTTGTTTACCTCTGTGTAGATGTGTAATGTGTTGCTGCGGCTTCTAGCAAGGCTTTGAGCCAATAGAATCGTGATACCACGTGATACCAACGACGTTGGCGTTTTGGTACCAGTCCCAAGTGCTAAGTGACAAAAGGAGGAGCGAGACCAGAGTGGACATTGGTTCAGCTTTTGATCATCGGAGTCAGCTGAAGGAGTTTCAAGAACTGAAAAGCCACGCCGAGGTGGCTACTTTCCTTCTTGACCAGTAAGATATCCTTAAAGCTAGCTAGCTAATGCACTGGCAACCCATTGAGGGCGCAAGCGCTTCCAGCAACCGCTGGGTTGTGATGTGAATGCGATAGAAGGGGGGATTGCGAGATCTAGTGGCTAGATGTTATCAATGTTGTCAATAGCACCTTTAACATAAATATCGTTTAATGCTAAGACATACTTTTAAGACTGTGAGCTGACATAAAGTTCATCACATGGAATAGCTTCCCTACCAAGCCTGTTTGTAAATGGTGGCTTCACTTTTCTGTGCCCTCACTGTTTTCTGTCCAGTTTCCTGGAAGAGATGTCTTCCCCTTGGATTTCATATAGAGTGAGCACTGTGCCAGACTTCAAAAAGAGCCTTTTATATGATACATTGCTGGTCAGCGGTCATCCAGCAGCTTCAAAAGTAACGTGCTTTAGTTTTTAATAAGGGCTCTGTATTGGATCTAGTTGGAGTGGTTCATGTGGGTTTAGAAATAGGACTGATAATAAATATTCAGAAAATCAACTGATAAATATTTAAAGAAATCTAAAGTGTTTGAGAATAGAGTTTGGTGGTTGCCAACATGTTGGTTAACGATGAGCTACTACTGTTGCTAATCCTGTTTACATAAACTGTAATTTTAAGAAATTAGAATGTTAATTTAACAAACAGTGTTACATATAGTAGAGAAATTATGTAAACGGTAGTCATTCATAGAAACATAATGTGTGTGTGTGTGTAAATAACCTGATGTGGCACTAATTCATCATATCCTCTGGTAGAACCCGTAGCACAGCAGGCCATAGAGACGACAGCAGAGCTGGGGAGGGAGTCCAGTGCTGAACGCAGCTGTATGGCAAAGAGGCAAACGCACAGCCATTACTGTCCACACCCGATATCTGGTCAAAGCATCACCAGAGCTGCTCAATTATGGGCAAAATGACAATCACATTTAAGATTAATATCTTTATTGCTAAATATTAAAGATATATATATATATATATATATAATATATATATTTATGGATATGAATATATTAATATCACAATAATTATCTTGATTTTCCATTGATTTATACGAATATAACATTGCACTTCACATTTAAGTCAACGGAGCACTGCTTTCACTTTCATGTTGTGCTACATTTCTGTCAATTAACACATCTGCATCAAATTAAGACCTCACATCTGGTTTTGCCAGTTTAGAACAGCCTTGTTCTGAATGGAGCATTTTCAGATGAAGACATCTGATATCTTGCTATGATTCAGGTTTTAGGGCCATTCTTTGGACACGTATACAGACACAGACTCCATCCAGCTCTGTGGACACAAACCAACTAGACTACAGTTCGTAAAACTGGAGAAGAGATGGCCAGAAGTAAGGAGAAACACACCTACTTTTAAGATTAATGAAGGACCTGGATATCACTACCTTTTTGGATATGCACAAATATCACAACACCACATCTTCAAGAAGGTGGCCATTTAAATAGATTTGTTGGAATATATTTTTTTAAATAAACACAAACAAATGGAATATTTGTGGCATGTAAATTCATTCTTTAGTGTTTTTCACAAACTGGCTGATGATATGCATTGGAGTGTGAGCATTTTAGTCCTTCATGCTAATTTATTGTGGGAAGCCAAAATCATGACCCTGATTAATATGCAATGAATTGTGCAGTCCTTCGTTCAGTTTGAATACACTGACCTTCTCACAGTTTTTCCATAAAGGCTTTTGCCATTGTCATGTTTTACTTTATATTTCTTTTATCAGGTAAAATTGTGTACATTGCAGGATTCATAAGAAGTTCATACAATAAGGAAAAGCCACAACAATTGGATTCTAGGGAAACATTACAGGATTATCAGCGTCATCCTAACCTGACAGAGACGTACCTGTAAGGGACACTCATTATCATGGGTTACATCAAGGAACATGGCGTGGGCAATGGAGGGCATCAGTGGGCGGAGACTGGGCTGAACAAAAGCTCCGACTGGCTCTCCTCCGTAGCGATAGACCAGCCGGCCCTCCTCATGGCTGTCACCAGCTGACATTGCCTCTATGGGCATGAAACATGGGAGGAGTTCAACCAGTCCACTTCACACATCCCAGCATGCTATTGTACAAATGAAGGGGCCACACTCCAAATGCATGCAATACTGTTGTCAGGTTCTGATGTGTTTTTGACTTCCTCCTTTATGTTGTAGTCTATATGTGTATTCATTCTGTTTGCTTTACTTCCTGTTTTAGTTTTCTCTCTCGTGCCGTGTATTACCTTACCTGTTTCCTTGAGTTCTCCCCTCTCAGCCTCTCAGGCTGCTGTGCTTACCCACCTGTGTCCCGTTTAACCATCAGCCCCTTGTGAATTCAGTCTGTGTTTTCTCTGTGTCTTTGGTAGTTCTTCTGTTCTCGCGGCTGTTTCCTGTTATGCTCAGGGCTTTCCTCTACTATTTGGATTTTTCCTCTGCCTTCTGATCAACCTGTCAGTTTTGTTATGCCGTTATGTTACTCTTGTATTCAGTTTAAAGTCTACTTTAGTTTCGACTGTGTTTTTGCAAGCTTTTATTTTAAAAAAACCTCAAATTCCAGTTTCCTTGTGCTTTCAGGTCCTGAATCATTTCCAGGTGTTGTTTTGCCTTTCAGAGTCGGTGGACAACTCAAGCTTAACTTTAGGATGTTCACCGATGTTTGCACTTACAGGTATGATTGTCTGGGTCCGTGCTGGGCATCGTCAAACTTGCAAAACCAAATTGCTGTGCTTTACTGTAGTTACACCATTGCCTTAGAAGCAAAGAAAACAAGACTGGCATTCACCCGCAAGCAACCTCAAACGTTTCATGTTCATGCTGCTCACACCACCGCTCAGGGCACACTCCCACTCCACCACCGTACGTACCCAGGCACGATGGAGCCTAGTCTGGTTGTCTAGGGTGTGTGTGTGTGTGTGTGCATGTGTGTATGTATGTGTGTGTGTGTATGTGTGCATGTGTGTGTGTGTGTGTGTGGGTGTGTGCATGTGTGTATGTGTGCATGTGTGTGTGCATGTATGTGTGTGTGTGTGTGTGCATGTGTGTATGTGTGCATGTGTGTGTGCGT